>JAFIRS010003473.1:0-132716 GCA_018342105.1 Gonioctena quinquepunctata
TGTTTGAAAAAATTTTTTAAAAAATTTTGAATTATTTCAAATCTTTAAATTACTGTATTCCTTAAATGAAAAAATGTAATTATTCATTGGGAAACATTCTGTACAAAGCAGAAATAATGCCCATACTAAACCCCTTTTGGGGTCCAAAGGGGGGTTTTTTTTTTTTTAATACAAATGAAAACCCAAGTCTTATGCCATTATTGAAAAACATCCTAATGCAAAAAAAACTTATTATAATGAAAAAAAGGGGGGGCCCCCCCATTCAGGGGGACTTCAATACTTTTTTTTGGGGGAAAAATCTTTGGGGGGCTTCCAGATCATTGGGAAGACAGGAAGAAATGGGAAACAATTTTCAAAAAATTTCCTTTTTAAAAAAGGGGGGGGGAAAAAGTTAAAACAATTCTTTGGGAGATTTTTTAAAAAATTAGTGTTTTTTTGTGTTTTTTTTTTTGGGGGGCCCTTTGATCCATCTGTTGCTTTTGCTGGTTATTTTAAAAAGGGGAAAAAAACGAAAATAATTCCCTTGAAAGCCTTCTTAGGGTGATAGGGAGAAGATCCAGTAACAAAATTCCCTTTAATGGGGAAGGGGCCCGTTTTTTTTAAAAAAACCTGGCCACCGATAGTACAAACCCTTTTTTTGAACCTTTTTAGATTTTTGATCCATCCACCCTTTTTTGAGTTTTAAAAAATTTGGCGGGGTTTTAGGTGAAATGTTTTTTTAAACCCCCTTTTTTGGATGTCTAGATTTTCCAATCCCATGTGGGAACTTGACCCCGCCAGATGGGGAAAATTTGTCTTTAGGGTTTAAATTTTTCCCCCCACTTTTTTGGGCCGGGGGCGGATTTTTTTTTTAAAATCCCAAAGGGAAAAAAATTTTTAATTCAGCCATTTTTTTGTCACAGTTGAAATTTTGATCACACGGTTTCACTTTTTTTGATTTGTTTTTTTATACCCCTGGTTAAATTTTTCAGTTGATACACATCAGAAAAATTTTCCCCCCCCTTTTTTGGGTTTTTCCCCTTTTTTTTTTCCCAGCGGTCAAGCTATTTTAGCACTACGTAAACTTCCCCGGGGGGAAAATTGCCTACTAACAAATTGCCTTCTGTTGGGGTGAATAGGACCCTAGAGTAGAAAACCCCTTTTGGGGCCTTTGTTGATCAAACCCAAAACATAATATTTTATTAACCTTTTTTATTTCCCCCGTTTTCATGATTTTTCCGGGAGGGAAAAGGCCCCCACCCATAATTTTTTTAAATTTTTCTTCAAAGATACAACAACTCTTTTTTTTTGGTTTCCATCATAATATGAAAAACCCCATATTCAAACTAGTCTCATACAAAAATTTGTTAATACAAAACTGGGGAAATACTAAACAAAAAGGGACCGGGGGTTAACCGCGAATCGGTTAATCGCGAAGGGTTTTAAGGGGTTTTATTTTATTTTTCCGATTTCCCGATTAAAAATTTTTTTTTTCAGATAATCAAAAAAAAATTCCAGTGATGGAAGGCACAAAATCAATCATGGTGGTTTTTCGAATTTGAAAAATTTTTTATATGTTTTTACCCTTTTTTTAATCTGCTATTTATTTTATTTTCGACCATTGATTCAGATTGATTCAGCATAAAAAAATAGTTGGGTTTTTTTTATGTACCTTCAATTGAGAAAATTTTTTAAAAAAAAAACAATGCAATAATGATGACTAAACATTGTATATGCTAGAGATATCGAATTATTTTTATATTCAAAATTATATACATTTAAAAAAAAACTTATAAATTTTTTAAAAAAATTAGACATAATTTGGGGTTTTTGATGTGAATTCTAAAAAAAAAAAAATACTAGTAAACAAAATCACCCATCGGACGAAAGGGGGATTTTTTTTGGATTTATAGCCCGATTTTTTTCATAATTTATTTTGTATGTAGAATTTTTTTTGGGGCGGGACCCCAAATTTTTTTGGGTTTTTTCGATTCTTTAAAAAATTATTATCTGGGAGTTTTAATTTGCAGTTGAAGATTTTTTTTTTGTCGACATTTACGGCGATTTTCAAATAGATTTTAAAAAAAATTTTAAAATTTTTTTTTTTTTTAGCGTTTTTTCTACGCGAAATCGGGGTTGTTAATGACCCCATTTTAAAAATTTTTTTTCTATTAATGCATGATTGGATATCAAATCGACCATTAAAAAATATCAATGGTCGATTCCCCATTAATGCATCATTGTTAGGAACAAAAAATTTAAGAATCCAAATATTATTCAAATTCCAAATCATATAATTTCCCCTTCAAATTTATGTATTTTCAAATAAATATTGTAAGTTTCCTCCCGGGAAACAAATGGATATCGAAAAAAATTTCCGCCCCGGGGAAAGAGGTCGAGGTTTTTTGTAATCAACTCGTATATTTTAAAGGTTAATGATCTCAAAAAAAAGCCCCGGGTTAAAAAAATCCAAATTTTAATTTCCCATTAAACAGTAGTTGGGTTAAATAACTTTTCCGGCGACCTCGTATTAACGAGTCTTTTTTTAAACTACACGAAATCGATCGTTAATGCCCCTTTTTTAACCTTCAATTTATTTTTTTAAAGCTATTGCGATATGTGCAACAAACATACACCGAAATCGACCTTTAAAAAAAAAATTGCCGATTTGGACCTTGATTATAATTTGGTATAGGAAAATAAGCAACCGAATTCGAATATTATTCAAATGTCAAAATTATTTTTCCAAAAATTTTTTTTTTTAAACCCCAAAAATTGAAAAATTTTCCCTAGTTAAGGAAATATTTCAAAAAATTTAGGGGGCCCCCCCGGGAAAGAGGTTAGGAAAAGGGTTTTTAATCAACTCAAAAAATGGCGGGGTTTAAATTTCGAACATTAACGCCCCCGCTTTTTTCCTCGGGGTTTAAAAAATACGATATTAATCGCCCCATTGATACACTAGTTGATTAAAAACCTTTTTGAAATGCACCTTCTTTTGGTTTTTTAAGTGGTTGAGACGTTGGGTTAAAAAAAATTTAAAATTTGATAATTCGTTGGATCGTAAATTTAAAAATTTTTTAAAACCCTATATACGTACTAGTCCCCCAGATATAGTAGAATATCATTTGCTTTCGTAAAATTTATTCTAAAAAATATTTTTTTTTTTTGATATTGCAGTTTTTAAAAATTTTGGGGAAATTTTCCGGGCTATGCCAAACACACAGAAAAAGGGGTTTTTTATACAGACGACCCTGTGGCTGTTCAAACTGGGGCGCCTGGCCCCGGGGGGCACTGTTCCGTTCCCCATCATTCGCTCGTTCGTTTTTAAATATATAAATGCAGCCCAAACCTTAGTAATTTTCGAGAATATCTGTCAAACTAGATGGTTCCCCCTCACTTGGCCTCCGGTACACTGTTTTTGCCCCCCCTTCCCTTCCCCACCATTCCCGTGCTTGCAAAATATATGAAAAAAGCCAAACCTTAGTACTTCAATTTATCTGTCAAACTAGGGTGGTCAATCACTTTGTTTGTTTTTTTTACAATATCTGGATATCCTGCTCATCTCCTCCTCGTTTTCAAAACTTCCTAATTTTTCTACTAACGGTAGAATTGATAATGTGCTGTTTGCCTATGCATGGTCCAATGTTACGTTAAGGAGTCAACTTTAATTTTATATATATCACGGTTCGGGATGGTGAAATTTTGTTAAAATTTTAAGAGATGTTGTTCACATGTTAAACAATACGATGCCAAATTTTAATAATTTCCAATTCAACTGTCTCGTGGGGAATCACCTTAAGTTCCTTGTAAAGATTCAAAACCTTGCCACGCAATGTTTTCAGTACATGCAATGTTTTCAGTTTGAATATTGTCACAACTGGTATTCATGAGCGACGAGTTTTGATTCTGTTACAGAAAGCACTACGTCAAATCCAAAGCAATTATTTTAACTTTTTTAGGCATTTGAATAAAGTTTGCCTTTTAAAAAAGATTTTTATTCATTATTTTATTTTGTGCTTTAGTTACAATGCCTTTTATCTATGCATTTTGTTGAAGCATCGTTAATATGAGGCCTCTTTCCTGTAAGTTTTGAGCTATCTAGTTCTTCAATGAGGAGACCATCAAAAAGATTAACTCGTCCGCTATCATGTAGCTACCATCTCTTCAATTTATGAATTTGAAAAAATCAATAATCTTCGACTAAATTACAAATTTTACTCTTAAAGCAGCCAAATGCCCGTTATCTAATGTGACGCGCATGAAGGATTAACGAGATTCCCACTGTCCCTACCCATTATCTAGTGAAACCACTGCCAACCACTGCCGAGGGAACGGGTTGGAAAACTCTCTTCCCCCATTTTGGGAGCCTCTTTGAATTTGTGTATTTTGACAATAAGTTCATAAGATCCGCCCCCGAAAACTTCCACATCCCAAATTTTGAATCGAATGGACCATAAACAAAAATCTCGTCCGTCATCTTAGAGTCGCGTTTTTTTTTCCTCTAACAAAATTGTATAATGCATTGTCACCGGATTTATGAACCACTGCCAAATTTCACGATAATCGGACAACCAGAAGGGGTCAAAATTAACTTGCCAATTTTGAAAAGGACAACTTACAAAAGAATTTTGGGCAAGTTAAATAAGAGCTTATAATAAAGGGAGTTATGAATATACCAATGAAGATTTGGCAACGCCAAGATCATATTTGACGATATTTATATACTACTACTTGGTTTTTAATTTCATTCATGTTTTCGACTATAGTAAAATTGCCCCTCTTGCAGTCGGTGGTTTAACTGAGTCCACCATTAAATCATTGTCTAAAGACATTGTCTAAAGATACATAGGCCCCGTCAATCTCATGGAAAAGTATTGGGTGCAATTTGGGTCGCCATCTATTAAACCTTTTAGAAACTGTGAAAATTTGATTCCAAAAATGGCGGCACCACCGGGTGGCAAGAAAACTGAACTTCTGTTTCCCTTTTAGAAAAAAAAAGAATCGGTAACAAAATATAATTCCCAATTTAAACTTGAAAAGAAAAGTTGTGGGGTTTTCCAGTATCTCATATTTGACATGTGATGTATTTGTTTGGGTAAATGAATAAATCCTAATGAAAATTTGAATTCATTGGAGAAAGGAGCAATTATTATCATCAGATGCAAATCTTTTGACTTAAATGAAAATATATATAATTAAGAAGAAATGTCTTTCAGTTGAGATATTTTTTTAATTTCTATTAGGTGATGAGGTTAAGTGGTTTTGAAAGGTCAATAGCCTTTTTTTCCACTTTTTTGTTTTCGTGCCGGGGTTTCAGAATTTGAATTAGTCGATAAAATAAAAAATATCAAGAACAAAAGCAAGAAAAAGAATCGTATGTACCTACCCACCACAAATTTTAAAAATTGGGGCACATGTCAGTATTTTGACTCTCTCCTGGTCGAAGGACCCTGCTCAAACCTTAAGGAAAAGAGATCTATCTGGGGGAAATTTTTTAGAGGGAAGTCTTCCTGATTAAAAGTTACCATTACGCCAAAAGTCAAATAACCAATAGTTTTTAAGATACCCCAAAGATACTGAAAAAAAAATTTATATTTGGTAAGAGTGTCGATTGTTCAGGACCATTGCTATTGTGCTATGCAAGTTGTTCCATGTAGAAACCCCTATTTGAATATTTCAATATAGGTCATTTGAAAAAATTTCTGAGTAGGTAATTTATTTCAGAACTTTCAAGCCAAAGAAATACACAACAGGTTTCCCCCCTCCTATTGAAGGAGTATTAACAAATTACCTCTGTTCAGTTTTAACCCCATTGGGGACAAAGTGGCACTATTGCTGGCTGATTAGAACCTTTAGGCCCTAAGAAGAAAGTTAGACGGAGGGTACCCCCGAATTTCAGGGGTTCCCTGGTGCGATATCCCAAGTACCATAATATGGATGCAATTTAAATGCAATATCTCAGAAACTATTGATTATTGGACTTTAGCATAATGGTAGCTTTTAATCAGGAAAAACCTTCGAACAATATGAAAAATTCAGCCAATTCACATAAAGCACTTTTCCATAACGCTTGAGCAGGGTCCTCTGTTAGATAATTTTTCAGGTGAACTGCTGTTGTAAACCTTCCTAAAAAAGGCACAAGCTAGATATATGAATTTTGAACCAATCAGTGAAGTATTTATCAAACATTTTTGAAATATCGATGACTAAACAATTAGTATCCCTTTGTTACTGAATGTTTTCCTAATCTTTAGTATGATTATTTGAATAATTTTGTTCATGCAACCAAAAAAGTGGGAGATCATCCTATGGGATTATCGAATTCATCTGAGGCCTTCACTGTAAGGATAATATTTATTAGGGAAACTTAATTGGAATTTGTGGAAATTCTTATGACA
The DNA here is from genome assembly GCA_018342105.1 of Gonioctena quinquepunctata. Taxonomy (NCBI): domain Eukaryota; kingdom Metazoa; phylum Arthropoda; class Insecta; order Coleoptera; family Chrysomelidae; genus Gonioctena; species Gonioctena quinquepunctata. Next base: position 6,378 of record JAFIRS010003473.1, read on the forward strand.
GGTTTGAGTCATATTTAAAAAAAATAATAATAAGTAGAACTCGTAAAAGAAACGATAGAAAGATCCGTTGCTTGAGAAAGTCTATGGAGTCCCATAGGATAGTATTCTTGGTCTAATTTTTGTTTATTATATTTATTAATATAAATAAAAATATTACAGATATAATATCATATAGACAAGCTTTGCACTAAACTATCTAGAGTAACATATGCCTAAGAGTTATCAAAAAGTGTTGATCCTGAAATACCATAACTGAGAATAGTCATTTGAGGCCGGAATAGAATTTTCTATCAAGAAAAAAAAAATTATCAGAATATCTAAAAAATGCATAAGAGATTCCTGCAGAGATCTCCAAGTCATAGAAAGTACCAACATACTAGCAATCTATATTTTGAATTAATTTCTTTGAATCATCCAGATCATTTTGAAATACACCGTTAACTCATATTTATGAAACAATATATTTTTTTATCTCATTCATAAGAAACTCTATATGAATGGAGCACCGCTCACAGTAAGATAAAATTTTATCTCCTGAACATATAAGGAATATTGAAGTTTCATTCAGATTTCTGAAGTCTGTAAAATAATTATGTAATATGGAGCCCATGATATCAACACCATTTTCTGACTTGTAGAAAATTTCAAATTTTATTTGTTGATTGAGAAGCAATTTGAGAAAATTTATTACTTCAAAATATTTTAAAATGTGTTAATCTTTAAAATTATTCCTCGCACTATCCAATCACTTTGAATACAATAATTTGCATGGTACTCTCACAGACACAGAGAAAAGTCATATGCAATTTTTTATGTATAATATATTGAATTTTGAAGATTGTAATGGAAACCCACTATAGATTTTACATTTTGGGTTGTAGAAGTATTAAAATGATGGCAGAAAAATATCACCATATCGCATGATACAAAAGATGAATTGATATTTTTTCATGTATGGATCCAATTTTTTTTTATAGTTTTATTCAATTCTTGTACACTTGGTTTGTATCAACTTATTTTTATGCAATTTATAAAAAACAGTTCTTGTTCTAAGCTACAAAAGATCTGGTTACACTTCTCACAGAAAAAATTTTTTCTCTGCTGCACTTCGAATTTGGACAGAATTTTTGAGGTACTAGACTTCAGTAGCGGTAGGTGTTACTCTTTCTCTTCAATTTTCATGGCTCATTGGTGGTGGGTAGAACGAGAAGATGATGCCAATGGAAATGAAAACTGTGTTTTTTTCTCTGGTATGCATACTGAAAGAAATAGATTATTATGATAAACTCAATACATGGGATAAGGGAACAATTATTAGATGCAAATCTCTTCTAAATATGGTGAAAAAAATCATAATGAAAGGAAAAAATATGCCAATTAGGTTGAGATATTTTTGAATATTTATAGTGAGTACTTGAATTCAAAAAGTCATCAGACATATTTATTCCTCTATTAGTAAAAAAAAGAAACAATACGTTTTCCAATTATTCCACCAAAACTACAAATTTACATAAATCATTTCTGCCATATCTATTTGAAAACAAATAAATCAAATGTAACATATTTGATAAATTGAAAATAATATGAGACTATCAGTACTACCCAGTTGTTCAGAATGAAATAAAGAGAGATAAAACCATTTTAATCGACTTACAAAAGAAGGAGATTTATTCAATTTAGGTGAAAATTGTAGTTTTTACTGCTTCACAAACATTAGCATTTTGAATTATAACTGGCTATTTTTCTCTAATAATTCGTTAATGTTGGTAATACATTTAATTTTGTTAACATCATTTTGCAGCTCTTCCTTCTAAAATTTATATGAACCCTGTCCACTAGATATGGACAAAATAAATTCAAGATTCTTTATTAACTAACAGAACGGAAAGTGTACTTAGACAGGTTGTGGGAATAAATAAATTCAGTAAATTTCTTATGCAAATAGCTCAATATTTAAACTTTGCCTGATCCCCAAAAATATACTGGCATTGTCTCAGTAGAACTTCCCAATGAACGCTATTAGTGGATGCAGGAGGTGATTTACTTCCAATTAAAAAAAGCATGGAGGCTGGTAGTAACGCTATGGAGGGATATGTTGATCAATCAGTTAGCAGCAAAATCAAACACAAACAAAAAATTTATAATCCATACAAAATTCAACCCCTATCTGATTACGGGCGCATCTTCATCTGGAGGACATCAGTTAACATCATAACAGATGTGGCATCGCTCTACCTCAATACATGAAAATCCTGATTGTAATACTCCTATAATTTTCAATAATTGCTCAAAGTAACAATTAACCAAAATTCTAAATCATAAGTAACGTTTAAAAAAATTCTGTTATTTTAATTTAAAATAAAATATTTGTTCATCGTCCTTTTAGCATATAATGGTATAAACAGGGTTGTAGAAAGTATAGTGTTTCACTCTGTCAAAAAATATTTGAAACTGTGAACATTATCAGCCTCGGCTGTAAACTGTTCTCTCGCTTAAAAAAAATGTTACTTTAATTCTCGTGAAACAATATACTATTAATCACTAGTGATCAAAAGTACAACTTCTCTCACTAATTTGAGTTGAAATATGTCACATTTTAGACATAAAATGGAAAAGTAATGTTTTATCATAGTGATAAAAAAATATTGTATTACTTCTATATTGTCATTTCCATGACAACGGCAACTATGGCTTTGTTAAATATGCGAGATAGGCAAAATTTTAATAAATAATGAAATAAAAAGTAAGTTATGATAAAAGATGGTGGAAAATAAAAAAAGGCAGCCTGAAAGGATCTTGTTGTCACCAGTATAGTATGAAGGCACAGTCAACTTGATTCAGTAGTTTGGAGTACTGTAATTTTTCAAGATATAAGTGACTTTTGTGCATAGAGAATGATGAACGATCCATTGGGGAGTCTGCTAACTATGCAAACCCCCCAAATACACCTTTACACTAGTACCACAAATGCCTGTATGAAATGTTCCATACCTTGAACTATTGGAGAATTTAAATTCTCCCAATCATCAACATTTCAGATGAACTTCCAGCAATCCTATTTTTTTTGCTAAGAAAGTTACTTGAGATTTATTTAATCTTTTAAATTTGTAAATGCTTCTTGGAAGGCTTTAATATATTTCTACAATAATATTACCTCATAATTGAAAAGGGAGATATAATACTGGAGTGTAATATCCAACGTTTACATCTAGCTGTATCTTTCACTGGAAAATGGAATAGTCTCAACTAAGGATTATTCCGGCTGAAAGCCCAAATTTTGTAGGCACATTTATTCCCAGACATCTGAAACATACATGTATAAAATAGTCATTTACCTACAAATATTGGTAAGATAATATACACTACACTCCACAAGAAAAGTATGAATGACCACTGAAGGAATCTTATTGGAAGTTTCTTTTGCTTGGGCTGACACCAATAAAATTGTATTCTCAGAACTTAACCTTACACAGCAGATTTATTTTCAATAACTATTTGAACATTCATTGATTTTGGTCGTATCTCAGAAGCCATTGGTTTGTCCAAGAGGTATCAACTTATTTAGAAAGAAAATGTTTTATAGCTAAGCAACATTATCTGAGTATAAAGAGAACATCAGTGTTTGGAAACTCGATGAATATATAAGATTTTCAGTAATGCATTTTCGAGTAAATTCAACTCCAAAATAGGTAGGCAATGGTCTTTTGAATCTATTGATTGTATTATCAGAAATAATATATCCATTCTTCTACAACATAACCTTACTTTTCGTTATTACTATTTTGTTACTAAACATATTAGTGGATATTAAACAACTTCACAATATAACTTCCTAAAGGGACTTAGGTACAGTAATTCCCAATATCTCAAATAAATGAATATTTCGTTCTTACCTTCTTTTCCAATTTTTTCTCACAATTGTCTTATAAAAGTTTATACACACAAATGTTCACAGAAAACAGAACGACGATCACTTAATAATACCACAAAAATTATCAAATTTCACTATCCACGATTTCAAATGCAAATTTCAAATAAATTCAAATGTCATAGGAAATGGGAAAACACAAACAAAATATTGTTATTCCTTATTCCAGTTTAACCCCTCAAGGTCGGGTCGCTTGCCAATTGCCACTCCCACCTAAATTTCTTCCATCTCACTCGGATATATCATTTTTGGAGATCATTAGACTAACGCCATCTACGAATGAATCCATTTGTATCCAAAAATTTTCTCGTTTGGTTGACTGACTATATATCTTTAGACAATGCTAAAGATATATAGTCAGTCAACCAAACGGGAAATTTTTTGGATACAAATGGATTTCATTCGTAGATGGCGTTCATACTTTTTCTTATGGAGTGTAGTGTATATTATCTTAACAATATTTGTAGGTAAATGACTATTTTATACATGTATGTTTCAGATGTCTGGGAATAAATGTGCTTTTCTACAATTGTGGGCTTTCAGCCCGGGAAAAATCCTTCGTTGAGACTATCCCATTTTCCAGTGAAAGATACCGCTTTGATGTAAACGTTGGATATTACACTCAGGTATTATATCTCCCTTTTCCAATTTTGAGTAATATTATTGTAGAAATATATTGAAGCCTTCCAAGAAGCATTTACTTGATTACTCTCGTTTCGGACGTCCATCGTCTTAATGGATTTGAAAGGACGAAGTGAAACACTATACTTTTTCTACAACCCTGTTTATACCTATAATAATATGCGAAAAAAGGACGATGAACAAATATTTTATTTTAAATTAAAATAACAGAATTTTTTTAAACGTTACTTATGATTTAAATATTGGTTAATTGTTACATTTGAGCAATTATTGAAAATTATAGGAGTATTACAATCAGGATTTTATGTATTGAGGTAGACGATGCCACATCTGTTATGATGTTAAATGATGTCACTCCAGATGAAGATGCCGTAATCAGATAGGGTTGAATTTTGTATGGATTATAAAATTTTTGTTTGTATTTGATTTTTGCTGCTAACTGATTGATCAACATATCCCTCCCAACGTTACTACCAGCCTCCATGCTTTTTAATTGAAGTAAATCACTCTTGCATCCACTAATAGCGTTGTGAAGTTCTACGCAAACAATGCCCAGTATATTTATGGGGATCAGGCAAGTTTAAATATTGAGCTATTCGCATAAGAAATTTACTGAATTTATTTATTCCCACAACCTGTCTAGTACACTTTCCGTTCTGTTAGTTAATAAAGAATCTTGAATTTATTTTGTCCATATCTAGTGGACGGGGGTTCATATAAATTTTAGAAAGGCTTGAAGAGCTGCAAAATGATGTTAACAAATTGAATGTATTACCAACATTAACGAATTATTAAGAAATATAGCCAGTTATAATTCAAAATGCTAATGTTTGTGAAACGGTAAAACTACAATTTTTCACCTAAATTGAATAAATCTCCTTCTTTGTAAGTCGATTAAAATGGTTTTATCTCTCTTTATTTCATTCTGAACAACTGGGTAGTACTGATAGATATGGCAGAAATGATTTATGTAAATTTGTAGTTTTGTGGAATAATTGGAAAACGTATTGTTTCTTTTTTACTAATAGAGGAATAAATATGTCTGATGACTTTGAATTCAAGTACTCATAATAAATATTCAAAATATCTCAACTAATTGGCATATTTTTTTCTTTCATTATAGATTTTTTCACCATATTTGAAGAAAAATTTGCATCTAATAATTGTCTCTTTATCCCATGTATTGAGTTTTATCAAACAATTCATTTCTTTCAGTATGCATACCAGAAAAAAACACAAGAGGTTTTTCTACTCCATTGGCATCATCTCTCTCGTTCTACCCCACCACCAATGAGCCATGAAAATTGTGCGAGGAAGAGGCACACCTACTGCTACTGAAGTCTCCGGACCTCAAAAATTTGTCCAAATTGAAAGTGCAGCAAGAAAACTAATTTTTCTGTGAGAAGTGTAACCAGATCTTTTGTAACTCAGAACAAGAACTGTTTTATAAATTGTATAAAAATAAGTTGATACAGACCAAGTGTACAAAATTGAATAAAACTATGAAAAATTTTGATCCATGATTGTAACTACCATACATGAAAAAATATCTAATTCATCTCTTTGTATCAATTCATGATATGGTGATATTTTTCTGCCATCATTTTATCACTTCTACAACCCAAAATGTAAAATCTATAGTGAGGTTTCCATTCAATCTTCAAAATTCAATATATTATACATAAAAAATTGCATATGACTTTTCTCTTTGTCTGTGAGAGTACCATGCAAATTATTGTATTCAAAAGTGATTGATAGTGTGAGGAATAATTTTAAAGATTAACACACATTTTAAAATATTTAAAGTTATAAATTTTGTTAAATTACTCTCAATGCAACAAACAAAAAATAAAAATTTTGAAATTTTCTACAAGTCAGAAAATATTGCTTTGATATCATAGGGCTCCATATTACATAATTATTTTACAGACTTCAGAATCTGATTGAAACTTCAATATTCCTTATATTTTCCGGAAGATAATTTTATCTTACTGTAGACGTGCCCATTCATATAGGGATTTCTTATGAATGAGATAAAAAAATATATTGTTTCATAAATATGAGTTAAACGTGTATTTCAAAATGATCTGGATGATTCCAAAAGAAATTAATTCGAAAATATAGGATTGCTAGTATGGCCAGTAATTTCTATATGACTTGAGATCTCTGCAGGAATCTCTTATGCATTTTTTTATGATAGAAAAAATTCTGTTCACTTCGCTCAAATGACTATTCTCAGTTATCAGTATTTCAGGATCAACACTTTTGATAACTCTTATGGCATATGTTACTCTAGATAGTTTTGTGCAAAGCTTGTCTATATGATATATCTGTAATATTTTTATTTATATTAATAAATATAATAAAACAAAATTAGACCAAGAATACTACCCATGATGGGACTCCCATAGACTTTCTCAAGGCAATGGATCTTTCTATCGCTTTCTTTCGAGTTCTACTTATGATTTTTTTTCAAATATGACTCAAACCTGTCATAAGAATTTCCACAAATTCCATTAAGTTTCCCTAATAAAATATTATCCTTACAGTCGGCCTGATGAATTCACGATAATCCCATAGGATAGATCCCCTTTTTTTTTGGTGGAATGCACAAAATTATTCAAATAATCATATCTAAAGATTGGAAAACATTCAGTAACCAAAAGGGATACTAATTGTTTTAGTCATTGATATTTCAAAATGTTTGATAAATACTTCACTGATTGGTTCCAAAATTCATATATCTAGCTTATTGCCTTTTTAGAAGAGGTTTTACAACAGCAGTTCACCTAGAAAATTATCTCTGCAAAGGACCCTGCTCAAACGCTATGGAAAAGTGCTCTATGTGGGAATTCGTTTGAATTTTCATTTTCAGAAGAATTTGTCCTGATTAAAAGCTAATATTATGCTAAAGTCCAATAATCAATAGTTTCTGAGATATTGAGTCAGTATGCATCCATATTATGGCACTTGGGATATGCTAACCATGAATCTGAAATTGCATTTTTAACTTTCTTCATAGCTCTCTAAAGGTTCCAATCAGCCAGCCCAATAGTAATCACAGGTCTCCAATAGGTTAAATCCGTAACAAGAGTGTATTTATTCAAGTACTCCTTCAATAAAGGAGGAGAAACCTGCTGTGTATTTTTTATAGCTTAAAAGTTACAAAACAAATTACCTACTCCAGAAATATTTTCAAATTACCTATATTGAAATATTCAAATAGGGTTGTCTACATGGAACAACTTGCATAGCTTAATAGCAAAGGTCCCGTGAACAAAACAGAAATGCGACACTCTTACCCAAATATAAATATTTATTTTTCAGTATCATTGGCCAATATCTCCGAAACTATTGGTTATTGGACTTTAGGTAATGGTAACTTTTAATCAGGAAGACTTCCTCTAAACAATTCCCAGATAGATCTCTTCCCTTAATTTTGAGCAGGATCCTTCAATTGTGACATGACATGTGCACAATTTTACAATATGTGGTGGGTAGGTAAGCACGTCATTCTTGTGTGCTGCTTTTGTTCTTGATATTTTTTATTTTATCGACTTATTCAAATTCTGTAACGGGCACGAAAACAAAAAAGTGGAATAATAGGCAATTGACCTCTCAAAACCACTTAACCTCATCACATTAGAAATTAAAATATCTCAACTGAAAGGCACATTTCTTCTATATTATATATATTTTCATTTAAGTCAGAAGATTTGCATCTGATGATAATAATTGTCTCATTCTCCCATGAATTCAAATTTATCATTAGGATTTATTTATTATCGATTAATAAACGTCACATGTCAAATATGAGATACTGAGAACACAACTTTTCATAATTTCAAGATTATTAGTAGAATTATATTTTGTTACGATTCTTCTTCTAAAATGAATAGAAGTTTTGTTTGTATCTGAGCTGTTACTTTGGAATATTATTTCTGAAAGTTTAATAGATGGCGATCGCTAATTGATTCATTTTTTTATAGAGATTGACTGACTATATCTTTAGACAATGATTAAATCATTGTCTAAAGATATATAGTCAGTCAATCTCTCATGGAAAAAAGTATTGGATACATTCAAGGATTGCCCTCATTACACTTTCAGGAAACTGTTAAATTGTATTCCGTAAAGTGGCGGACACTGGATGGCAAACAAAAGTGAGATTCTGTATCATTTTAGAAAGACAATCAGAAACAAAATATACATCTTGAAATTATGAAAATTTGCATTCTCCAGTCTCCATTATCTCATGTGAATGTATGATCGTCTGAATTTATGGATAATAAATAAATCTAATGATAAATGAATGCATGGGAGAATGGAACAATTATTATCAGATGCAATTCTGATTTGAATGAAAAATATATATTAAGAAAAAAATGTGTTTCAGTTGAGATATTTTTAATTTCTATTAGTAGTGAGGTTATGGTTCTGAAAGGTCAATAGCCTTCTATTTCCACCCTTTGTTTTCGTGGCCGGTTACAGAATATGAATACTCGGTAAAATAAAAAATATAGAAGCAGCACAAGAGTCGGCACCTCCAGAACCACTTATTGAAAAGTTGTGCACATGTCATATGTCAGTGTTTTGTTTTGACCTTCCTGGTCAAAGGACATTGCTTGAACGCTACGGAAAAGTGATCTATGTAGGAATTACCTGAATTTTTTTATATTGTTTTAGAGGAAGTCTTCCTGATTAAAATTACCATGCGCTAAAAGTCCACAACCAATAGTTTAGAAGATATTGGCCAATGATAATGGAAAATTATTATTTAATTGGTGTTGGGTAGACTGTCGTATTTTGTTTTCATGACCTTTGCTACTGAGCTATAAAAGTTGTTCTATGTAAACAATAACCCCTGTTTGAATAATATTTCAATATAATCTTAAAATATTTCTGTAGTAGGTAATTTATTTGTAACTTTTAAGCATTATAAAATCTCACAAGTTTCTCCCTCCTTTATTGAATGAGTACTTGAATGAATACACCTTTTTTATAATTTAACCTATTGAGACCGTAGGTGGTACTATTTTACCGATTAGAATGTCAAGAAAATTATTCGGAGGGTACCCCGAATTTCAGATTCATGTCGCGCATATCCCAAGTACCATCATAATATGAATGCAAATCTCCGAAGCTATCCAGTGCAAAGTGCAGCAAGAAAAATAATTTTTATGTGAGAAGCGAATCAGATCTTGTGTGGGACTGAACAAGAACTGTTTTATGAATTGCATAAAAGTAACTGACCAAGTGCCACCAATTTTGGCGAATGGTAACTTTTAATCAGGAATACTTCCTCAAAACATTATAAAAAATTCAGGCTATTTTCCCAATAAAAGCACCCCCCTTTTTCCCTAATGTATGAGCAGGGTCCTTTTACGGGGTAATTTTCTAGGTGAACTGGGAAAATTTCTGTTGTAAAACCCTTCCAAAAAAAGGCATGAATTTTGAACCAATCAGCGCACGTAGGATTTACCCAAAAATTTTTTTAAATAGCAATGACTAAACAATTAGTATCCCTTTAACCGAATAAACCAAAAAAAGGGGGAGGTTCTATTCAATCGTATATTTTATGTTTTTTCCCTCATATTTTTTGGGGATAATTTTCCCGTGGGTAGGGGGTACTTCTGAATTTTCCCATTTGAATTCAAAAGATGAAATCCACCCTAAGGGTAAAGGGAAAAGAAGGATATTGATCACTCAACTCCTGAATTCTGGTCCGCTAACCGATTCTACTGGGGATAACTTTAATTGGTTCTCGATTTGATGATTCTTTTAATAGATAGGGGATACCTTATATTTGGATTTCGAAAGGAATTAGCCACCCTTTCGGGTAGAAAAATAGGGATAATTTCTTTTCACTAGTGAACATTGGCACAACAAGAAGTGACAAATTTCGACGCTACTGACATTATTCTTGTTCCAAAAAATCAGTATATTTTGAGACGATGGAAGATATACAGAATGAAAAAACAAACCAAACGAAAATAATTTATATTAAAAAAAGAAAAAGTGATAATCTTTTAATTCAACTGGTAAATTTGGGAAGCGGGGGTAAGTAAGATTTTGGAAGTAATCACAAACAAGTAGGTAAATTGGAGATTTTAGCCAAAAAATTTTTAAAAAAATAAAATCTTTTAACAAAAAAATTAAACCGACGAAATACAGAACTAAAAAGGAATAAAAATTTTTAATTATTGAACTCATCGGCCGAAAGAAATAATAAATCCTTTAGTTAATGATAATTGAGCCCTAAACCAATGGTAACTGATTGTGAGTCGGCCCCAAAAACAAACTGGAAAGGAAAATTGGGCTCCCTGAAATGATGGCAGCAGATGCAGGGGCCCAAAGGCTTTTGATGACTTCTTTCATAGATAATGATCTTGGGATAATTGTTCGTTTGGCGCCGACCAAAACCAGTTACTTACTTTTAGTTTGGGAGCATATCATTTAGACTAAGGGGTTTATTTTATTTTTGCTTTTCAGTTGATTTTTCTGGTTTAATTTTTTTGTTAAAAAGCTTTTATTGGTAACTCTGAATTTTTTCCCAATATTAAGCCGATATTTCACCTTCGGTATTTTTGAAGGAAATTAACAATGAGAAATGTTTTTGTTTAACGTATTGATAAAAAAAGCACTTTCCCAACCATTGGTTAATTTATTTCTAGTTTAACCAGGGCAAAATACGGCCCTTTTAGGATTATTTGAAAAATAAGTTTGTTCATTCCAACAAAGAAATCTTGAAAGAGCAAGGGAAAAAAGGGAGATTTACCCCATGGGATTATCATGACCCATTTTGGGGCCCTTCACTGTGGGGACCTATTTTTACAAATCATTTTACGGGGAAACCAATTCAATGCCGGGAAGAAGCATATAAAGAAAGATGTATCACACAAAGAGAACAAATTTTATTGAACATTTAACAAAAATATTTACATTTTGGTCTGATTTATGAAATTTTGGGAAAATAATTATTGATGGTAATTTTTTGAAAAAATTGTTGGGGGTACTAACGGAATACTATTATTTTCTTTTCCCAAACCTTAAAATGGCTTTGATTTTTAAATTTCCCCGTCATAATATTATTATTATTTTCCCAAACTGAGTGGAGGTTGATGATGGTCTCGCAGTAGGGACTAAAGGTTTCCCGGGAGCTGGTTCCAAAAGTTCTGGTGTGAAGGTTGTTGAATGTCCAATGGATTGCTATTTATGATTTTTCCCAATTTTATTGTTTGATTCATCAAAAAACCCTCTGCGACTGTGCTGCTTTCCCCAAAGCGCCTTTTTAAAAAAAGTCACCGCCACTATCCCCGATATTGTTGAAGAACGCCTAAATGAATGACCAGTGTAGTTTTTTGGGTTTGGTAATTTCAAGAATGTAGCGATTTCCATCCATTGAAAAAACTTGTTAATCTCACAAACTGGGGGGCATTTACCTTTTTTTGGGAATTTAAGAAAAACTTTATTTTATCCACCCATGTTTTTGGGTCGTGGGTCAGCGTACTTTTCTAATATTTCATAAATGTTCCTGTAATATAAAAATTCGTGGTATTTTATATTTGGTGTCCGAACCTTACAATTGATGCAGTTGTTCATCATTCAGATCGTTTTCACATTTTGGGCCCAAATTTAGCTGTCTCAGAGTCTGTTTTATAGAATGCTAAGGCCCTAGAATGATTAAAATACACATTTATCTTACGGAAAAAATTTTACTTTGGAAATTTGTATAATATATCTACTATAAAATGAGATTATAATGAATTGGGTTATCACCTAATTATGAAACATCAAATAAGAAAAAAAAGGTAATTCCCGTCAGGGTTCGAAAACACCAACATTCTATATTGGGTTTGTCGATACATTGACGCATTGAGCTCTGAATGACATTAATATTATTTGTCATAAAACAACGATTTTTTTTAAAAATATATAGTAAATTAGTAGAATTTCAATATTCTTAAAAACCTCATTCTAAAAAAAAATTGTCGTGAAAACTATTTTCTGGACCAAATCCCTGTCATAAAATTACCCTGTGTAACATTTTAATCTCAGAGCGCATATGCATAAGGGGGAAAAAACACGGTATCGCTTTCCAAATCCAAAAAAACCAAAAAAAAAAAATTTTTTTCATCTTAGCCTTTCAAAACGCTTAACACTATGTACACAAAAATCAAGTCTCTTCCATCCCTTCCGGGAGGGGAAGTGGAGAGGGGGGATTTGGTCGTGAGGGGGGGTTTTTGGCTGTTTTTTTTCCCCCCCCTGAAGATGGCCCCCCGCGCCTTAGGGCATTTCATTGGGCATAATTAGCACATGTTTTGGGCACCCGATCGGAAGGCGCCTCCGCCAAAGCCATTTTTTGGTACTATTATTTTGAAAATTTTTGGCCTAGTTTTTTTCCAAGGGTATCAACCCCCGGGGGGGCTAAAACCCAGTTCCAAAAAATTATGCCAGGATGCAATTATCTTTATTTCAGATTTTTAAAAAATCGGGGGGTTTTTCGTTTTTGCTTGTGTTGGGTTTTCATGTCTCTTACTATGCATCTGGCTCTAGTATTCATTTTGGTCAGGGGACCGATTCCCCCTGCCCTTCTATTGTTGACTCTAAATTTGAATTCCGCCCCGGGGCGGACTTCCCGGGAAAGGTGCCATAAAACGGGAAATTTTTAAATTTGTATTCGAAAATTTTCCTACTTTTACCCGATATCCAGTCTTTACTACCATTTGTAGCTATAGAAGGTTTTTTTCGCAGCCCTGAGCCAGATTTGGGGTTTTAAGACGCAAATATTGAAAAGGCGTACGTCATCGCCGGTCTTATGATTTGTTTTTAAATTCGTATCTTGTTGTCAAGCGAGGCTGAGTTGCGTGCAATGAGGGGGGGTAAGTTCGCTTTAATTGTGGTTGCCCTCTGCAACGCCAGTTATATGTTTTGCAAATTCATACGCGTGTCCAATTGTAATTCTGTGATATCTCTAATTGAGGGCTTCTCTAATCACTCTGTTTTAATCCTCAATTTCCCAAGGATCTTCACGTTAGTTCGTTTCCTTGTGAAATTAATGACTCGGGTCTTATTAGATTCAATTTAATCTTGTTGTTCCCTATATACGGTATGCGACTCAACCGATCCTTGTGATGGATCTGAGTTGCCTGGCTGCCACTTTCATTATGAAACGAGTGGCATAGATCGCAGGTCATCCGCGAACATAGCCAAAAATTTCGTTTGAGCGAAGGTCGGAAAGTCGCGTATATACAACGAATACAAGATCGGTGATAGCAAAGATCCTGTGGGACCCTGCACTGATTGCATGCTCCGCGAGCTAGTTCCGTTTTCAATCTCTGAAAGTCCGCCCCAGTTAGGTAATGATTCCAGAATTTTGATGAGGTAGGAAAGGCATGCGCCTGGACATTTTGTAGTAATTAACCCCTGTCCAGACGGTATCAAAAAGCTTTTGTGTATCCAGTAGGATTATTGACCGTTATGGTCTCCGTGAAGGCTAGTTTCCTTTTCACTCCTGCGAACAACTCGGGCTACTTGCGAGGTCGTTGAATGACCTCTCCTGAACCCGAATTGCTCGGCCGGGATAACTCTCCGCTCTTCCTCAAATTCTACAACATCATCGATTCAAGAGGATCTTGTCCACCCCAAATTTCTGGGCCACCAATAATCGTAGAAGCGAGATGGGCCTGTAGCTATCTATGTTAAGGTTTGTCTTTGCCTTGTTTTGAAAGCGGTATAACTTCAGCTTTTTTTTTAAACAGCCTGCAGAGTTGCCACTCTATGCGTTTATGATGTAAATTAGTTGGACCAGCGATTTTCTCGGTAAGTCTCTTGAGAAGAACGGCGTCCAATTTATCTAGGCCCGGCGCTTGTTGCGCGGCAGGTTCTTAATGACCCTTCAGAACTTCCTCGTAGTTGGTTAGAACTTTCTGGAGTTCCGAGGGTGGCATTCTTGTTGCGGGTATATTTTGATGTTTTCGGCAACGTTGAGATCCTCCTATGTTCTGCCGTTGCGTCTGGCCTCTACTTCATGCACTTTGGTTGAAATATTCCCCGGAACAAATCGGTTTTTTCCTGCGGTCCCGCGCTTACCAACCGTTGGGGCCCTCACCTGCTGAAATACTTTTGTCATGTTCCAGAGTGAGTGATCCTAACGTTGAGGTTCTCTGCTTACGACTCCATATATCATTGGTGCATTAGCATCTACCATTCGTTATTTCGACCCCAACCCCGCCAAAGTGCTCTTCATGTTGGGGATTTCTAGTTGTTGCCATATTTTCCTCTCTCATTTTCAACCTAATTAACTCTTTGATATTGTCCGGAATCGTAAACTCTGTTTCCTCCCCTCAATGACTATTAATTTTCCTGGTTGTTTTATCTCGCGCCATCTGCATTTCATTTTAACGAACTTTTGTTTCGTATTCTATATCTCTCTCCCGGCTTCATATTCGCTAATAAACGTTATCCGATTGAGGATACTGGTCTGTACCCTTCCAGTCACAAAGTTATAGTCATCATATCTGGTTTTTCTGGATATTCTTCTATATTTGTTGCGTTTAAACTGAAATGCACCTGGAAGATGGTCTGAGGTAAGCCCACCAATGCCACCAGCCTGCCCCGCAAATCTACGATATTTTTTTTTTGAACAACCAAGTCAATAGTCGTTGGCGACGTCGCTGAACGGATAGTGAGTAGGTCTGTTACTCATCCTAATTATCACCCAGCATCGTGAATACTTCAGCAAAAGTTATTCCATCTGCGCTTGCTTCGTTGGGCTGCCAGTTCCACCTGTATGCCTAAGAAGCGTTAAAATCAAGCCTGCCGCAAAATCACCTTGTTGGCAACGCTAAACAGACTGTCTAAATCCTGCTGAGTAAATTTCACGCTGGGCGGGCAGTATACCGAAAATATACATGTAACGATGATGTACCATCGTTCAGCTTGATGCCCACATGACGCTGGCCTGCTTCCGGGAATACGTGGAGTGGATATATTTTCTTTACTCTGCAAAGGCGCTGACGGCGTGCGATTTTCTCTGCGACTGTAGCCAGTACCAGTGGGAGTCTACTCTGGCTTGCCGGCCTCTGGCCTGAATACGTGAGTGAGCATTTTCATTCTGCAAAGGCGTTTATTTGCGATTTTCTGCGACTATAGCCAGTCCAGTGGAGTTCACTTCGCTTCGCTGGCCTTCGAGCCGGAATACGCCTCATGACCTGGGTAAGTGGATATTTTTTTTTTAATCTCTTCAAGACGCGCTGCGTGCGTGCGGATTTTCTGCGACTATAGCTTTCAGTCCTTGAAAGTGGATATTAGGCGGAGTGCTTCCTGGGGAAAAGAAGCTCATCTTTCTCTGGGCTGTGCTATTTTGGAGTCCTTAACTGTGATCTCTCGAAGTCAAGCATACTTTTATTTTTTTTGAGAATTCTAAGGATTAGATACGAGGGTTGATAGCCAACGGCAGCAGATTGAGGACTTTGGATCGTCAACTTCAAGAGTTCTAGCCTCCAGTCTTTGATTAATCAACCTTGGTACAGGTTTTTTCCAGCGTCCAGCTGATTTCTACGTTATACGTTGATTTGTGGTTAATAATTAACCCCTTCTCTTGCAGGATCCTGCACACGTGCGCTTTGGTATGCAGGGTGGAACAAGCCTACCTGATTTCCTCTTGGAGGCTGGGGAATATCCCATATCGTTTCCATAGCTCACTGACGGGATATCCCCTACAAACCGCGATTTGTGACAGATACACCAGCGAGACGTCAACCAGAATTGAACCCAGAGATCATAATACGTGCATGAACCCCAGCAATATGGTCTCTTTCTGCGACTAAAAAACGTATCAAAGGTAATTGCAAGTGATAGGTGTAAACACGGGTTATTAATAATAAATTTCAGTCATCACAACTAAAGTTTTGTATTCATGTGTGTCATGTAGGGATCGTAGGTGCATCTGTATGACTGTCGTGTTTGTAGTTGTACGCGTTATATAATCAATTTGTCTTAGGGAAATTTTTATTAAGATAGGCTACGGTACGCTGCTTAATTTTAGGGAGTAACCCATTTTAATATCCTCCATGTCCTACATGGAATACGTCGAGACCATTCCGAAACACAAATCTAAATAAACTTCATGTGTACTTCACCCCTGCTGAAGGTATCACGCGAGTTTCATATACCCAAGCTCTTGTTTGTTCTTTTTTCACATGAGGACTGGTCGGTCTTTTCAGCCCATCTTAATAGCGCCAGTCCGTGATTCATTTTCTATTGAAAATAATTTTTCTATTGTCTCTAGGTTGGAGAGCCCTGAACCAATAGGGATAATTCTGTCTCTGTAGTTTAGGTCTAAGAGCGTACAGCCGTTTGTTGAATCGCGACGCGTCGAAAATTGCGCAACGGAATCTAGCGACCCACTAGATTCGGCAAAAAAAATCGGTTCATTTAAACTAATTTACATCTCCTAGGTTAAAACCAAAGGAAAGGGGAAGTATGATTGTATGAATGCACAAAATTCCCCGTGGGGAACTTCTCCTGTTGAAGACAATGATGAAACACCAAATGATTTTTTCTCTTGTTGAACAGAATACAATCAAAAAAAGTGATCTGAGTCAGAGGAAAATTCCACAATTTTGTTTCAATAGGCCATTGAGAGCCTCCAGTAATATTTTGAATTTCATGATATAATCTGCCAGGGTAACTCAAACCCCAGTAAACAATGGCTCATCTCAACGAGTTGTGGAAGCTTCCAAAATTTAGAGCGCAATACATTGAGTCTGTGGGCTCCAGCCCACTCAATTTTGAACACTTTTCAATAAATTCAGGAATGAATGAGGAATAGAATGTATGAGTCAAAACTGTCTCAATTGGCTCAAGTGAGCCAATGTCGGCCCCCTGACTGAAAGGGTCCCATCTGCACGCGAGGGGCTGTTCCCATCGACGGATCGTCTGAATAGTAAAATCCCTGCTATTCGGCAGGTGGTATCGCAGGAGGAACGGGAAGAATGGGAATTATTCTAAGGTCTGGTATGATCCTCCGTGGTTTGTTCTGAAGACACTGGTAATAAATTTGGTATGAGGAAGTCTCATCAGTTCCTCTGTCCCTGTAATCGACCTGTTTCGAGGATAAACTGGCAACCAAATGCAACCAAAACATACCTTGATTAACAAATATTTCATCCGGAGCAGTCTCCATAAATTGCCGATTCGCCGAATTCAAAATATTTGATTTTTTTCGGTTTTTATATCCGGTCTCGAGTTGCCCTTTTGAGCACCGCTTTCAGTTTCCAGGTAATTTCAAATGCTTCTATGCTATAGTTTATTGTCATGATGTCTGTACATAGAATTTATATTGACTAGACAGTACTTGGTTTGTAATTATTTCCCACCTCCCATGTGTCAATAAAACAACCTCGGAGAAGCTTTTGCGTTTACTTTCTTCCATGCCATAAAAATTATCGTACGCCAAATCATACTCTGTTTTAATTTTTCTGGCAGCAATTGTTTCTGTTGCTTCTGTCATAAATTGTATACTTCTTGGGGAGTAGAATCTACCCATTTCACCAAATGGATGACATTGCAGCAAAGAAAACTGAACAAATTATACGAGTTTGTACTCCACCATTTTGGTAACTACATTGACAATTTATAATGTTAAGTGGAATTGTTTGTAGATATGTTAATACAGCTACCTATGAGTAAAAAATCAGAGTATAGTTAACTATATTAGTAACTGCACCAATCGCAGAGCGTGAGATGAATATTTCCATTTCTAATTAGTGGAATGAAATATTTCGCACTAGTGCGAAACATTCATTTTGTGTAATTTCCAGCCATGAAACATACTTACTGTGAACACAAAAAAAATATAACCTATTAGTTGAGATATTTTATTGTGATCTCAGATATGGGGAAAATAAATAAAATGTTTAATTGCCATTAAAAAATCATTAGACATATCTTACATTTATCTATTGCAGAAAAGAAACAACTGATTTCTGACTCATTCCACAAAACTATCATCTTACATAAACCATTTCAGCCATTTCTATATTTGAAAAGAATGAACCAAACATACCATATTTGGATCCACTCTGAACAATATGAGCTGTCTTGAATGAAATTAAAGGGAAATGGAACCATTTCCCCAACCGACTCTAAAAAAAGGAGAAATGATTCGAAATTTAGGTAAAAATTGTGGTTTCTACCGATTTACAAACTTTAGTATATTTACTGCCTATGTTGTTTCATTATATTAACTTTGAAAACTCCTGAATTAAAATGCTTATGACAAGTTTTCTCTCAAAATATTTTATTATTATGACATCTCTGGCGATACATCAAAACAGTAATAAATAAACAAATATACAGAGGAAGCGGAAATTATAAGAAAAATTGTCGCAACATTCCTCCCCGCAAAAAAAAAAAAAAATTCTCATTTCTCAAACAACAAATCGTTTTGGTGGTTTCACCACTCATCCTCTTCTAAATGTATTCCCTTTCTCCTCTCCTGAACCTCTACTACGTTTCCATTTCCTTGGTTTTCTTCGTACACTTCGCTGTTTCCTCTTCTTCAATACCCTCTACCTCTCGGTTGCTAGTCTTCGACCTTCCCGTGTCTATCATGCATATTTCTTCTATCTTCAATTTCCATCGGATAGGTTCAGTACGCTCTGATTGTTTTTACTCTTGCCACTCTTGATACTTACATCTCTCCTGGGATAAATTCAACATCTTTCCCATCTTCCAATCGGTACTGACATTATCTTCCCCTAATTAGTACAATTTCTGCCTATCACTTCAATCTGTGGCTTTGACCAGAGGCACTGCCTGCAGCCATTCTCTGAATCGGTGTTCTAGACCGTCTCGTAGATCCTGTATATATTTATGTCTCAATTGCTTTCGGTTCTATCTATTTCGTCCAACTCCGGTATGTCACTGTTGTTAATATCACTAATGAACATGGAAGGGCTCAAAGGGTCAGATATTTTCATCGTCAGAAGAATAAGTTAAGGGTCTACTGTTTATCACAGCTTCACAGTCACATAAAAGTAGCATAGTTCTTCGTAATTGATTGATGATCTTCCCAAATTTTCTCAGGAGATTTTTAATAATCTGAAACTATGCATTCTTAATACCCATCTCCCCACCAGGTAGCTGTTGGTGCATTGAAAAATCCATTTTATTTTATGTGAATAGAGGAATATTCCAATACTCGTCCCAGTCAATTTCCATTGAATTGGAATGCACCAACAAAAATTAGTACTCATTGTCTGAGTAATGCTAGAAAACTCTTCCTCCGTGCTGAAAATCTCCTCAAAGCTGATAAAATGCTTCAGTTGAAAGAGAATTTACTAATTCCAAGTGACGCCTCTATAAACTGGTGCATGTAAATGAAAACAATCCAGGCTTTGATTCATCTTGAGATATAGCGGCCTAGCCAAGTCTATACCCACAACATTGAAAGTTGTTCCACACGTTATTCTCTCTCTGGGACATGATACCAATCATACATATTTGTATTCAATCTTATTTTCACCCCTGTTTTCAACAACAAAATGCTCCAATGTCCTCCTCGCCCTAAAAATCCAAGCTAAAACCACCATTGGACCAACACCCAAAAAAAATAAGTCTTTTGATATCACTGAACTCTTATTTTCCCAAAGTTATGTATAATCTTACACCCAATAATGCTGCTGCTGATAATCTGAGTCTAGGTAAAGTGGATATTTTTGAAGCTAGTCTGGATTTAGTAAGGACCATTCCAATTGATGTTTCCTTGAATGGAAGTTCTAGAAATATACAACTTTGCATATGCTGGGATTAACTTGTACCGCAAAATACGTGTATCGTTGAATCTAATGTGAATCCTCTAAATTTGAATGATTACATAAAGTGTTCTTGGAATCTGCAATATGTCAATAAATCCAATTGTTCAACCTAGAATTGATATTTTTGCTAATATCGTGTGGTAATTCTGATCCCACCCAATTTCCAAGTTTCTTGTAATAATAATTTGGGGAATCAATAACACGACACAAGAAACCGATGGCATCAAAATCTTGGATAACTGAAAGCAACTTCATTTATTGATATAATATCTGTTTGTCATGTCTCTGTATATCACAAACAATGTATCTTCCTGTACATTCTTTATGGATGAAAGTGACATTTTCACAAGATCCTTTTACATAATATGTCTGTATATACCACCTCAAAAGTCTTCTATCCAATAATATAACGCATTTTCGAGTAGAAGTTCGGAGCAATTTCGTTGATTTGAATGGAAACATTATTATAATAGGTGATTTCAACATTCCAAGAGTAAAAGAACTACCAATGCTTGATAATTATTCGAATATTGAATTGGTCACAATAGCTTATATTAAATTATTTGAAATTTTCCAACACAATAACATTTTTTAAATCTGGAAAAAAAAATTAAATTCTCAATTATAGACTTTGATTTGCGTTCCAAGCAAAATATGTGAAAGTGTTATACAAAAAAAAATATATGACTTCGTTAGTCCTTCAATATCGCCAGAACAACATAACTCCAATTAAGCCATAAAATTCACTAAGTTTTATACAAAACAGTGGAGAAATTGTTGACAGCCGACGGCAAGTTGACGTGGTGTCTAATTGATTTTCGTAAAGCATTTTATATAGTAGACTTCCGATGTGTTGAAGAAAAAATGTTTAGCTTTGGTTTTCAAAAAAGAATTAATCAATCAGTTTGTGTCATATCCAAAAGAGTGAGACAACAGTACGTCAGATTTTGGCCAGCCCTGTTCCCCTGGGGTAAAAAATAGAATTTTCCCCTCTAAAATCGCAAAGCATCACCCACTCAATCAAAATATCCCATTGTCTGACTACCATCCATTGGCAAAGCTCCTGTAGTATAAATAAAAATAAAGTATATATATAAATAAAGCATATATATATATATATATATATATATATATATATATATATATACAGTGTCCGCCAAACACTTTGGAACCATATGGGATTTTTTTTTTCTCAGAAAATTGTATTCTTCATAAAAGTTGTGCATTCAATTAGACTAAATACACGCATAACCGTTATTATTATCAGTATGTGTGGTTGAGTGGGAATCGGGTCGATATTCAAAATTCAATATAGAGAAGTATTACTATTATGTGAAATATCGAAAATGTTATAAAAAAAACTTTGTTTGTAATTAGAAGATATTCCTAGTCATCCAGTTTAGTCCACCAACCAATTACTAATATCTTCTAATTGCAAACGAATTTTTTCCATAACATTTTCGATATTTTACATAATAATGTCACTTTCCTCTATAGTGAATTTTGAATATCGTGGCTGATCTCGCGTGTGTGCTGACTGATAATAATGGTTATCCAAGTGCATTTAGCTCCACTTGATTGCACCAACTTATGAGGAATACAATTTTCTGAAGAACTAATTAAAAAAAAAAAATTCCATATGTTTCCAAGTTTTATGACACTGATTGATATATTATGATAAATTTTCAAATATAATATTGTATATATTTTGCCCCTAATAAGCCTTGGGTGCCTTTTGTTGCGTTTTGATGAATTGAAAAATAATAGTTGTTGTTATATAATAAGATAAAGCACAATGTTTGTTATTCTTTGTGAACCAAAATTGATATGATATAGATAGATATTTTTTGCCCTTGCATAATAATTTGTATGTGGTAATACAATTGCCAACGAACGTCACTGTTCTCTCTGTCACGAAGCTGACAATTGTTATTCTTTCTCACCACAGCAAGTACAGTTGGTAATGCCCTCATCTCAGATAGTCGATTCAAAGTACGAATTTTATTTGATATGTCAACCTTGCTATTCAATGGTCGTAGGTATGTTTGTTGATCATTGTGAAAGAACAAACAACAAAGTATCAAAAGCAACTATCTCCTTTATTCAGGAAGACTTAAAATACTCCACACGAGAAATAACTTATACTAGTGGGACATACAACATTCAATGGATAATCATAAAATTGAAATTCATGGATAGATAAAATAGAACTCCTACTTTTCCGTGTTATTGAAGTTTCTGTTATTAATCAAAATAGAGTGACATAAAGTTCGAATGTGAAATTGCTATTGGTGAACAGTTCAGGACCGGAAATGCACTCATTAAAGTTTTATACCTGTTGAGATGTCGGTGTTTCCAAGATATGCCCTGAAACTGATACCTGTCACTACAAGCGCTTACTCAGGAACTCCAATACCATAACTCAGGAAAACTATACAGATGCGGGAAATCAGCTTTGAGACGTGGAAATGATATATATAATTCAGGTAATAATTAGTTTTGCTCTTCAAAGGTTGGAATTTTCAATTTTTTTGTTCTCTCAAAATGTTGCGTCCATTCCTCTCTAATTTTATTTTCAATCTCCTTCGCTGGCTTTGTTTGTTGTTGCCTCTGATACAAGTTTCACTCTGTTTTTCCATTTGAATTTTGACTCATGCACTAAATTGTCACATTTCACTGTTTAGGCTTATCTTACCTAATTTATATATCCAACTATTTTTCCATAATTTATTACTTACTTACAAATTTACACACTGCTTTCAGATATCAACCAATTGCTATTCCTTCACAATTTCCAAGTAATTTTTTTACCTATGACCATCTATTCTCTGATTGGCTACATTATCATGAAGACATTTTGCTGTTCTACCATTGGTTACTTTAGTTATCTCCAATTTCATATAATTGTATGGGTTCTAAATTTTACAAATGTTGATCACCTTTTATACATGCAAATTTTGTAAATTTAGACTTTTATTGTCTTTTTTCCAATTATGTTTTATGATCATTATGACAGTAAAGGAAATTGATTGTTTTATATTATCTTTTGACATTTTTTAATCATCCATATTATACAAAGGCTTATAAATAATTAGGAACTCAAAAAGTTATTCAAAAAAAAAAATCCTGGAACTAATAACTATTTAGTAATTATTATTTGTTTAGGTTTTTCCTTTTGAACCTTTAACTGGCATAACATAACAATATATATATATATATATATATATATATATATATATATATATATATTACATGCTCTATCCTGTATAAAACCTATCTCTATGAAGAATTTGGAGTGGATAGAAACAAAAAATTGAAAAAATCATAAATTTGATAAAGATTTTGACACCTTCTACTCGAATCAGAATAAATTATGTTTCACCACATATTGAGCCACGTATTGAAAAATGTCGGATCGCAGAAATGAATCTTTGCGGGGTAGACCATAAAATTGGTATTTCACTGTTCGTTATTTTGACTCTAAATATATAATAAACTTTACTGTGATGTCATTAATGAACTTGTACCAAAATGTGAACTACTTCTACCAATGAGCAATACAGCTTTGTTCTGTTTGCCCACGGTGTGAATCAAGAACGCCGTCCTGACGTTATCCACATCTGCGCACTAATATACGGTGAATCTCCAAGACACTGTCGGTGATAGACGAACTCCCTCCACTCAGGGGACCAGTGCCCCACCCTGCCTCCGTCTCCAGATTCACCACTGCATTCCGAATATAGCTCGTTCATGTTGCATTTGGGGCCAGTCCAACTTGGACGAGGCCAACGCGAACTGCTCCACCCCTCTCTGTCGTCCAATTCCAAGATGGCGCCCAGAGACCACATTACGGAAAATAGGAATAGGCGTTCGAGCTGTTTTGTCTGTCCATACTCCCAGATTAAAAAAATCAGGTCTCGTCCAGTTGGAAATATATATTTCATAATTAATGCATAGATAAAAGTCAGGCCATTGTAGATTTTGTATTTAACATACAGGGTGTTTCCTTAAGTACGTGTAGAAAATTAGGAGCATGTTATTACCCCCCCAAAATAAGAAGAAAAGTACCTATAAACATATGTCCGCAAGTTATCTGTCCTCTCTTGGAGATAGTTGAATTTATTTTATTTTTGTGAATACATTTCAAAATAATTTCAGATATCTTCGAGTAAAGTTTGCATTTGGAGTATTCTTCAAAGACAAAATCAAATTTGATGTTAGTTTGTCTCTTTCGTGGGGTAAGTGGCGCCACCTACATGTCTTTTCAGTCATTTGAAATGTCATAATTTTTTTTGTACGTACCTAGGACACGTTTTCTAGTGAAAATCCTGACGTTTCCCCTAACATTTTGTGTAAAAAAAATATATTCTGGTAGAGGTCGCTGCGAGCAAACTGCTTTCGAATCATTGGGATTTGAAATAATCGATGCAAAGGATTTTGAATGACACGATTTTTTTTCATTCAAAATTAATTTAGTTAAACAACCAATCTATCATACCCCATGATTGTAATTTTAATTTCAGAAAAAACACTAATTTCAAAGTGTCTATCCAAAATAATTGTTTCTAACTTTTCCATCTCTTTGCAAAGTGAGATTGTCTCTAGAAAATGTGCTTCCCATTCTTTTCTGGTCTCCTGACGATCGGAAGCGTGGAAATCGATTTTCAGTCGACAAAACATTAAAGACCTAGTGAATGCGGGATGTCTCTCTTGCGTCAATGTTACAAATGATTTCTGTGAGTAATTTTCTGAAAAAATATTCTTCTTGCCTCCCATTCATCTATATTTTGTATTTATTTATTTATTGATCCCAAGAAAACATTGCTGTTTATATATTACTTTTACATAAATTGAAACGGCAATACATATGAAACATAAATTAATGAATACATCAAACAATTGATAGAAAGAAAAGAAAGCAGCAGTCAAAGGTGAAATATTATTATGGAATTGGAAAGTTACTTATTGGCATAAATTTTTAAGTTCCTTTGAACTTAGTTTTAGCTTTATTTCTTTTAAAGGTTGCATTTTATTATATATCTCAATTCCTCAAAAATAGAAGTCTTCAAAGTTTGATTTAAAACGTAATGTGTTTTATTTTGATTTACATTTCTTTGTTTTATATGAGTTCTTAATAAGGACTGGAATAGAAAATCAAATAACTATCTGAATGAAAAAATGCAAATTTTCACTCTCAGATTTTCCTTTGAGTTAGGGTCCTTTCTAGAATATCTATCAGATGTAGTTCAATGTCCAGCGTGGCTTTAGACGGGGAAGAAGTTGTTTCGTTAGACATTCACAAAAAAATAACTTCATTTTTATCGTGACTTTTCAATTCACAGAAAAAATCTTCTATCCTAGCCATTCAATTGAGAATGCTTCCCCTTTCAAAAGGGATCAAGTGTTACTACAATCCAATACCAATTATAATAACAGTAATTAAGATCAATTCAATACCAAAACAGTTAGTTGAGGGTACAATTGTTCAAATGGCCACGTACACGTTCCATTTCACCTGGTGTATTCCTGGATAGCGCCACATCCAGCAAATGATTTGTTGATGAAGTTGTAATTTTAGGTTTCTATTGGCACCGTATAAACTAGGGCCTTAAAGGATCCCACAAAATTCAGTGGTACCTGAGACTGCCATGGTAAAGCTATTGCATAAAGCATTTTTATCAACTCTACGCACTATAATTCATATATTTATTTTATTTATGCATTTTTTTTTCTTTGATATTAATTCAAGTTACACTTTGAGCGTGGTGACCGATAAGAAAACAAATTTTTTCTTTTATTAAATAAACGAGAAGTTAATATTGTTCAAAAATATTTTATTATTTTCAATACATGTCGGTTCTTCAGGAATATTTATCATTGAAACTATAGGTTTATGGTAACTCGAAATAAGAAACACATTTGAGACTTGATATCTTCTAAATATCTGGAAAAAACACCGCATCAATTGTGGTTCCATATTTTGTTGTGATTCTGTGGATCATTATTCATTTCAAATTCAATATTGAAAGAAAACTTGTCAACCGCTCTGATTTTCTATCAAAGGAAGTTGATAGAAATCGCCAGCCAAGATAAGTGGAAATTCCATTACCATTTGTACCAAGTATTTTTCTGACCCTTCTTCAGTGTACTCCAGTAAAGTGCAATGAATAAAATGTTCTACCCGTCTAATTTGATCTGAGAAATGTAAATCATACCATGACTATGTGTAGGCCATTTCTAAGTTTTGCATAAGCACGCACAAATATCTCCAACAAATGATTCTAACATTAACATCTATACTTTCACAAACAGCTGATTACGTATTCGTCTGATTTCCTGAGCAGCTCGTCCTGATTCCTGTGCGAGCTTCGTAGAGTCGTACCACAAAGTAAATACAAGTGAGGTGTTTCACCGCCGACCGTTGTGCTGGTCGAGTAAGTATTTTCGTTACGGAATTGATCTGGTCTCCGCGCCTAAGGTTCGCGATAAAAGCTATATGCAATAGCTTAAAACGATTGTATTGTAATCCAGGGACCTCGGAGGCTAGAATTGATTTGAAACTTCAGCGCCTCGACTAATCCAATCTTTTCTAAATCATTGATTTAAAATCTTCACGAACTATCAAAGTAAATGCGCTGGCGCTCCATCATGCATAAACTATATTCTTTATCTCAGTAAAGTGGAATGTCTCTGGCATCTAGTAAAATATTTTCAAGGAAAGTGCAAGAAGAATTTTCATCAAGAGTCCCTGGAAAAAAGTGGGGACTAATCAAATAATCCCTAACAATACCAATCCACACATCTAATGAAAACTGATGTTGAAACTGACAGAACTATTGCGTGAGGGTTTTCGTCGCACCAATACATGATTATTATGAAAGTTCATTATGGCGCCCTTGGGAAAATGTGCCTCGTCAGTGAATAATATCTCTGCAGTAAATTGAGGGTTTTGTGCACTTTCTGCAGTATCCATTGGCAAATGTTACACGGGAAGGAAATCTCTGGGCAAATAAATAAAATGCTTGGACACGCTGACTGTGATACAACTGATTTTGTTGGAGAATTAACCAAACTAATTTGTGATGTACGTGCAGATTTTGCCTTAATTTTTTATCGTGCTTTGTCTGTGGATCTCCTTCTGGATTGCCTGAAGAACAGCTTCTTCCAATTTCTGAGGGTCCTAGTAGGCAACGGTCTGCCTGCCACTAGAGCTTCTTTTGAAGGATCCAGACTCCATAAGCCGTCGAAAAAAGGTTTCCCTTGAACGTCTGCGATTCGGCGCTCGATGATTAGGGAATCTTTTCATTATAAATACGTTCAGTCTCGTAGCAATTGCCATCGGCAAGACTGTAAATCATATTAGCTATTTCTGCCATTCGTGTATGCTGCCATTTGAAAAAAAAGATTGGAATATAATTACAGAAACAACTTCACTGTCACAAGAACGGATTGAAATGACATGACAGTACTCACCTGAATGTTAATGTATTTAAATCGAAAAGAGTCCAAAAAACTATATAACAAAAAAACAAGTATCATTCCTTTGACTACATTCAAGTGTTGAACGTAGAAGACCACAACGAGTAAAGACAAATGCATTGGCGTATCTTTCCGAAATTTACTACTTAGAGGTGACTAAAAGAGCCACACGGAAATAATTCAAATGCATCGATTATTTCAAATCCCAATAACTCGAAAACAGTTGTCGCAGCGACCTCTACTAAGATTATATTTTGTACACAAAATGTTAGAAGAATCGATATTTCTACTAGAAAACGGGATACAGGTACGTACAAAAAAGTTATGACATTTCAAATGACTGAAAAAGACATGTAGGTGGCGCTACTCCCTACGAAAAGAGACAAAATAACATCAAATTTGATTTTGTCATTGAAAATGCTCCTAGATACCTAACTCCATTCAAATATCACAATTATTTTGAAACGTATCTACAAAAATGCGCCAGGGAATTCAAATCCTCTGACACCCTGCATCTCAAAACTTGCGTACATATAAGCGAGTAGTGGAACTTTTCTTTCTCATTTTGACGTCAGCAATATGCTCCTAAATTTTCTACACGTACTTAAGAAACACCCTGTATAAAATAGCAGGGCTGTACCGGGAGGGGGGGAATCGACGGGAATTTTGGTCATTACTGTATAATACTTGCTGCATTTTTCCTATGTTTTTCTTTGCATTATTCTATTTAGTTTATTAACACGTTCACTACTCGTGCACGGATCCGTGCCAGACTGAGTTTTCAGACAGTGCATACAAGTAAGAAAAATTTCCCTTTCGATGTTTTTTTTTCCCCTCCCTGAAACCCAATTTAAATGGGATTGTACGGAAAACTTTCAAATTTCCAAGGGACTTTTCCCAAGGAACAAGGTGAGTATAAATTTACTTTATTACAGGCCCAAATTTTTCCCCATAGGTAATGTTGTATGTATTTCCCCACGATTCAACTTCAGCTGTCACCCCCCATCCATATTCCCAACAATGTGTCTTGGGGGAATTTTAAATACATCCCATTGATCAATCGGGAGCATACAAATATCAATCTTAGGGCAGAAAGGACAAGTCTGGGAACATTCTGAGATGGGGGAAAATTTCCAAATCAACTTCAACGACCCCCGAGTTCCCAATAATATTTCTCTGCTGAAATTTTTTTTAATCGAATACACTTTATTAACCCCATCAAAATAAAAAATAATTTTGGGAAAGTAAAAAAAAACGAATTTTTGGAAAAACTTTTAAGTACCTGGGAGTTACCTCAACTTCTACGTTCCCCTACAAGTTTAAAACCCCCATCTACTCATTTAAAAACCTCAAATGAAAGAATATCTTTCATAAAGTTGATAGAAAAAAAAAAAATTTTAAAAGTACCCTGTCATTTCCTTTATTTTTACTAGCCCCATATATCAAATAAAAAAAAAATTTTTTCAAATTTTTGATATGTTTTTTTACCCACCTTGGTTTTTTGTGAGGGGAAACTGAGTTTCAAAGAAAAAACTTGCCCCAAGCGGGGGGTGTCAAAAAAAGATGTCAAAGACCAAAGTTTATGGTGAAATTTGGAAAAGTTAAAAAACATTGCGCAGCCATACTTGGGCTGTCCTGTTTTTTTAAAAACTGGCTTACTTCTAAAAAAATTTTAGTTTTTTAAGCTTCTAAAAAGTTTTTTTTTTTGCTGGCTCTTGATCTATTAAATTTAAAAAACCCCCGATTGTGAAAAATTAAGGCACAATTGGGAGAAGGTTTGTTCAACTGGAAATGCAAAAAAACAATTAAAAACCTATTTCATGATTGAAAAAGTAAAATTTTTCCAGCAAAACCAGCTTTAAAAATTTTTAATGTCCGCTCCACCGGGGTAAAAAAACCCTCCGTCCAAAAATTGTAGCCCACCCAAAGTTTACCGAACATTTGAGATTGTGTTTTTTCCTGAAATATTTTGAAAACAAGATAATGGCTACCATTTTTTTGAGTTCCAAAATTACTTTTTTTAAAAAATTAAATATATTAGAAACCGGTTTTTAAAAAAAAAAAATTTTTCCAGATTTTGAAAGAATAGTATACCCAAAAAATGTTTCATAATAAGGTAGATTTTATCGCCTGGGGTACGGGAAATTTTGGAAAATTATTCTCAAGCAAAATATGAAATATACATTGCCTATTTGCCGTTCCTTTTGGGAAAAAATTTTTTCAAATTAACAATTTTTAAAAATTCCCCCGTTTGCGGTTTTTTTCAAATAACCCAAATAAAAGGTTTTTTTCATGAATAAATTTTTGCATTTTTGTTTTTACGTTGAAATTTTTATAACGGTCGTGAAAAAATATGATGTGAAACCCCGTACAGAATGACCATATACAAACGTTCATTTTATGCTTGTTATACAATCTATTATTTTCAATTGTTTTTGGAAATTTACAAATGTAGTCATAGACAATCTAAACTCCCATAATAACCACCCCGGAAACATATCAAAAATGTAGAACTCCCTCCGTTTGTAAGGTAGCCCTCTAGTCATTTATTAAAATAGTAAAAAAATTAAAAAACATCGTTTCCCCCTTTAAAAATTCAGTTTTTTGTGGGATTCCCATTTCGGACTTTGGGGTTTCACCCCGGGTTCGGCAATTTGGTTTTTTTCCAGCCCCGGGGACCATTTGAAAATGGGTCATATGTGAACCTGGGGGTTTCCCCACATAAACCCTACCTAAAAACACCTTTTTTTAAATAATTTTCAAAATGGGTTTTTTGACCCATTGAATTACTCCCCCAGACATTGAAAAGGTTTAATTTTATTGACCCCATAAAAATATTCATGTTTATCATGGGGATTTTAATCTATTAAAAAACAAATGAATGAATTTTAAATGAAAAGAAACCCCAAAAAAAACTTCAAAATTCCCGATGGGTAATTGAGCGTGGTTATAGTATTATCTCGCCGTTTGGGCATAATAAATTTTTATTTTTTTTTTTAGAAACAAGTCCCCCACTGTTTTTTCAAAAGGGTTAAAAAAAAGCTTTATCAAAAACTTCTACCTAACCAATTGAACTGTCTGGGCACATGATCATTGGGCCTTTTTTATTGCCATTTCATTTATTTTTGGAATAATTTCAATTTCAAAAAAAGTAACCCTGGAAAATTCAAAAAGAAACCTTTCAAAAAATTTTACTAAAAATTTTTTCACTGTCCGGTTTTATACCGGGGAATTTTAGGTATGTTGTGTTGTTGTTTTTAAATTTTTTTGCTTTAGGGTTGGGGTTAGGTTAAGTTACCGTCCGAGTTTTATGCCGAATGTTCAGGTAATTTTTTTTTTTTAAAAAAACTTTTAAGCCTAGGATTGTTTGGGGTTTAAATTCCCCAATTGATTTTTTCCCTTTTACAAAATTTTAAATATTTGCTGAAAAAAAGCTACCTTTTCTTTCTTTTTTTTTTCGAAATTAATACAAAGGGAAAATTAACCAAATTGAACGTTCTGATTGGTTTAAAAAAGGAAAAAAAAACACAAAAAATTGGGGTTTTTGGTGTTTCCTTAAGTCAGTTACAGCTGGATCCTTTTAATATATTTTTTTTTTTATAAATTAAAATTTAACCCATATATAGTTCGTTTTCCACAGATGAAAATTGTAAGCGAATCCGGAAAACTTCCAAATTTGGGATATGAAATCGATTACTTTTGGTTTTTTTGGGGCCGTCCCCGAACCACCAAAAAAGGGGGAACGCACCCAAAACCATGAGGCCCTGTCGAACCAAAAAACGTTTCGTACAACGAATGAATTTTAGGTTCCAACTGGAGTAATTCACCAAACCCACCCTTGCATTGATTGGATGGTTTTCTGCAGATCCTTTCCCGGAATTTTTGGTCGTTTTATTCCGGGAAACATGTTCTTTGAGGGAGAGGAACAGCGGCTCGTCCTCGTCGATCAGTTTGTTTAGATTCATGTCTCTGAAAAAATGGTTTGTCGAAATAGTCTACTCGACAAGTTAAAAAATGGTCTTTAGAGATACTGCTCTTAAAATTATGTGTGATTCCATTGGTAAATAACGCCTAAAAAAAAAGGCCCCAAAAAAGCGGGGTTTTAAAAAAATTCGTTATAAAAAAATTTAAAGGGATAAAAAAAGGCATTTCTTTTTTTGCCAATATTTCATAAACATTTTTATTTAAGAAATTTCAAAGAAAGATTCTGAAAGGGGAAAAAAATTTCCAAAAAAAAACTCCAGGCCCCCGGAACTATATCCCCCCTTTTTTTAAAATTTTTAAATTTTAAACCCCAAAATGGGTCCCCGGGAATTTTGGGGAAAAGGGCGGCGTCAAAAGCGAGTACATTAATTAATTTATTCAAAATATTAAATATTTTTTTAAAAAAATTCATGGAAAATTTCAACCATAAAAAATTGCCGCTGAAAATTTTACAAAAAGTTTTTTTTCAACTTTTTAAAAACGATTTTTAACCAAAAAAATTTTCTCGAATTTCTGTTTTTAATTTAAAAATAAAAAAAAATGTTTAAATTTTTTGTGTAAAAAAATTTTCAAAGTTTAAAAAATTTTTGGTTTTTTGCAAAAAAAAAAATAAAAAAAAATTATTTTTTTAAATTATCAATTATCGTTTTTTAATAAAAATTTAAAAAAATTGTTTTAAAAAAAAAATTCCCGCCATTTGTTGTTTAAATTTTTATAAACAAATTGATTATTTCGATATTTGTGAAATTTTTTTTCCCCAAAATTTTTTTTAAATTTTAAAATAAAAATTTTAAAAAAAAACCCTAAAATTTTTTAAATTTGTTTTAATATTTTTTTATATTTCTTTTTCCTTTAAAAATTTATTTAAAAAAATTTTTCCCTTTTAAAATTAATTGACATTTCCCTTTTGGAAAACCGAAAACTTTTTTTTTATCAATCCCCCCCCATTTTTAATTTACTTTGTTAAAAAAAATTTTTAACCTTTTTAAATTTTTTTCGAATTTTAAAAATTTTAAAAAAAACAAACCATTAAAAAAGTAAAAAAAAAAAACCCCAAATTTTTTCCCCAAATTTCCCAAATTTCCCCAAAAGTACAATAAAAAATTAAAAATTTTTTTTTTATATACTTTTTATATATGGTTGTTTTTAAATTTTAAATTTTTAAAAAAAAATTTCTAAAAATTTAAAAATTTTTAATAAAAAATTTGGTAAGTTAATAAACAAGGGGATTGTTGATAAAAAAAATTTTTTTTTGTTACTTCATAGAGGACTGTAAATTTTTTTTTTTTAAAAAATATTTTCCAAACTAATTTTTTAAAACAATAAAAATCAAAATTATTATAAACAAAAAAATTTTTTTAAAAAAAAAATTTTTTTTAAAAAATCAAAATTTTTTAAAAATAATAAAGGGTTTACCTTTTTTCAAAATATTGAAATAAAAATTTTTTTAAAAAACAAAAAATTTTAAAATTTTTTTTTTTGAAACTTTAATTTGTATTGATAAAAAAAAAAATATGATGTTTTAGAAAAAATTTTTAACTAAAATTTTTGATTTTTGTTCAAGAAAAAAAATTTTTAAAACAAAAGGAATATTTTTTTAACTTTATCCTTTATTTTGGAGTATGTATATTGGGAAAAGGCTCTACGAAGCGAAAAAATTTTTTCCAATTTTTTAAACATTTTTTCATTTACAAAATTTAAAACAAAATTCAGAAAAAATTTTTTTAAACAACCCTTTAACTTGTTGGGAAAAATTTAAAGTTAAGTAAAATTTCCAAGGGGGAAAAAAATTATTCATAGTGTTCCCAATACACCATTATTTTTCAAATTCAAAAAAACATTTTAATACCCAAAAAATTTAAATTTAAAGTGTTTTCGCTTTTACGCCCGCGCGCAACCTAAAAATGTCGCTCGGGCCTTTTTAGCGAAAAATTTAAAATTTAAAAAAGGGGAGAAGGGGTTCCGGGGGGTTTTTATTGGGGAAATTTTCCCCCCTTTTTTAATTTTTTTTAAATTTTTTTTAAAAATAGTTTATGGGGAAAAATTAAAACGAAATGCCATTTTTTTCATCTTCAATTTTTT
The DNA here is from genome assembly GCA_018342105.1 of Gonioctena quinquepunctata. Classification (NCBI taxonomy): domain Eukaryota; kingdom Metazoa; phylum Arthropoda; class Insecta; order Coleoptera; family Chrysomelidae; genus Gonioctena; species Gonioctena quinquepunctata. The sequence goes on from JAFIRS010003473.1 coordinate 40,317, forward strand.
AAACTTTTTAAATTTTTTTGGGGCTAATCCCCGCTTTTGGGAAATTTTTTTTAGGCGGATTCTGGGTCCAATGAGCTTCCACATAATTTTTAAAAGCAGTATTTTTTTTAGACCATTTTCAACTTGTCGAGTAGATAAAAAATCATGAAAGGGTTTTTGGGGGGAAAAAAACCCTTTAAAAATCTCCCCCACGACTACGTTTTTCGGTCCGTTGGGGGTTCGCCCCCCTTTTGGGTCCGAAATCCCCAGAACGGCGGGTGGGTTTCGCAGACCAAAACCATAAATGCACCCCCAAAAATGAAAATCGGTTTCAATTTTTTCCGAAAAAATAAAAAACAACCCCAAAAAATCTTATTGTCCTTGAATGTATTTGATTTCCGAAAAAAATTCGAAAAGCAGTTTTTGGGGCCACCCCTTTTGAAAACCTTTTGGTTCCCGAGGGGTTTTGGGGAAATTAAACCCCCTTTTGAAGTTTTTCCCCCCACAGCCGGCAAATTTTAAAAATTCCCCCCCGGGAAAAAATTGTCCTTGAAACCGCGGGGAAATTGAACGAATGATGATTTGTCGATCCGGAACCACACCCCCGGCTAACCCGGTTTTTTTAAGTTCCCGTCTGCCGGCGAAAAACCCCGGGGTTTATCGTGAGGAATATGGGCCAAAATTGATGTTTTATCGTCACCCGTCTCCTCCCCAAATAGAAAAAATTTGGGAAAAAGTGGTGGGTATCAATGGGCCCCCCCAAAGGGTCAACTTCAAATCGGAAATTTCAGGGGGGGCGACCCAAACCAAAAAATAAATAAAGGGGGGATGGGTAATTAAAAGCGTTTAATTGAAACCCAAAGGTCCCAGGTTCGAATCACGGGCGATCCATATTTTTTTTTTTTTAGTTTTTAGTTTTTATTTTCTCGCCGAATGCCGCAAAAAATTTTCATTGATAAAAAAAATTGTTTATAACAAGTGCCGATAAAATTGACGATAATTCTTCGATTCAATTTGAAGAGTTATCATTAAATTTGGAAATACAACGGGGAGTAGCACGAGTTGTTTCCCTTTAAAATGATAACGAGTAAAAAAAAAAAATTTCGGGAAAATTTTATCGACACGAGTTGTTTTTGGATAATTTAAAATTTTTTTTTTTTCCGTCCCAATAAGGAAACCCAAATTATTTATTTCACCATTTGGGGATAAAGAAAATTAAAAATTTTTACAATTAAAATTTTTTAACATTGAATGAACAGTTCTGAAATACTATTTTGGGAATTTTTTTGCTCTTTTTTAGCAGTTTCCATCTTTTGGGGTTCCATTTCTTGGGGAAAATCACCGACTAATTTTTTGAAAGCGAAAGATATTCAAACCAAAATGCGTTAAACCCCCGGGTTCCCGGGATATTGAGTCGTGGTATTATCGTATTTTTAAATTTGGTGGATATTTTTTACCATTGGGAGAAGGGTGAAATTCCAAACAATAAATGTATTTCCCGAAAACTCAATTCATCATTTGACCCTTTTACTATAAAGATCATTTAGACCAAGAATGGAATTTTTGTGGCCCCAACCTTTTCACGCTTTATATTACCCTTCCCCAAATTTTTTGTAACCGACTCCTTTGGGCGCATTTTCACCCCCCCCCCTAGACGTACAAAAGGGATTTAAATTTTAAAGGTGTAAAAACCGGGAAATGCATTAAGAAATTTTGTTTAAAAAAACCCAAAAAGGGGCTTTAAATATGGCGGACGAGTTTGGATTATGGTCCGATTCGCTTCCAAAATTGGTATCTGAGGGTTTTCGTCCCCCGGAGATTATGATTATTTTAAAAAAGGGGGAAAAATTTTCCGGGGATGGCGGCTCCAAAATAAGATTTTTCGGGATTAAAAATTGTTTTTTAAAAAAAATTGATATGGGGGGTTTTTTGGGGTCCAATATTATGATTCTTCGGGTTTTAAAAAAATTCCAAATGGGGGCCCCCCCAAAAAGGCGGGTTTTTTTGGATTTTCCCCCAAAATTCTATTCAAAATTGGTGGGGGGGGTTTTGGGGTCGGGGGATTATGTTTGAAACCCCCCCCTTTTAAAGGGGGTTTTTTTGCCCCTTTTTTTAAAGGGGTCAGATTTCATTCAAACTTTGTGATTTGGGGGGGAAAAAACCCCGATAATACATTTTAATTTATGTTTTTACCCTTTTTTTTTTTTTGAAAATAAGATTTTTTAATTTTATAATTTTTTTAAAAAAAACAAAAAAAAACGATTTATAAAAAAACCCAAAAAATAAAAAATAGGAAAAAAAATAATAGTTTAAAAAAAAAAAAAAAGCTTTATAGAAAAAACCCCAAAAAAAAAAAAGAAAAAGAGAAAAATGTATTTTTTGAAGAACCAGGGGGGTTTTTTCCCCCTCACATGTTGTTTTCGAAGGGGGGGGACATCCCCGGGGGTTTTTTGAGAACCATCTTCCCTCCCCGGGGAATGCAAAAGGTCAATATTGGAAACAATTGGAAACCCCCCCCCAACTGGAAGAATTCGGGGAAAAAACGAGAATGCCGTACCGGGGGTAAATAGAGAGCCCCCCCAAAAGGGAGGGGAAGTTAACGAGCCCATACAATCGAGCTTATAAAGGCGTAGTAATATAAATTGGAGATTTTGGGGAAAAAAATTTTAAACCAAATTAAGTTTTTTTTACGTTACAAAAATTGGGGGCGGAAGTAGGGTTTTTTTAAAATTCCCCGGGGGGGTGGGGGGAAAATCGAAAATAAATTGATAGACCGGGGCGCCCAAAAAAGACAGTGGCCCTTTTCCGGGGAAAAAGGGAAAGTGCGTGGAATATAAATTTTTTTTTTCCCCTTTGCGGGGAAAAAAACAATAGACTGGTGGCCCGTGGAAAGAACGCGAAGTGAATTTTTTAAAAAAACCGAAAACTTTTTTTTTAAACAGACCGATACCTCGTCAAAGAAAAAAAGTTTAAGAAAAGGGGCCCGGGGATTTGAAGGTAGCGGAATTTGGGAAAACAGGAATTGAGGGGAAAGGGGGAAAAAAACAACGGGGGAAAAAACAAAAATTCCCCCAAAAAACTTGCAGAAGGACCTTTTTAAAAAAAGGTGGGGGGACCCCGAAACATTTTTTTTGAAGTTCCCGGAGGGATTTGAAACCGATAATAGAACCTTTTTAAAAAAAGCTGCAAGAAAACCCCAAAAAACCCCGAAAAAAGTTCCCCCAAAACCCAGGGCCCAAAAAAAAAAGGTGGTGTGGGGTAATTTTCGGGGAAAAAAAAATGGCCGTTGAGACAGAAATGGCCAGCCAAAGGAAACGACCGTAAGCTGGAAAAACAAAATTAATAGTGCGGTCCTCCGCGGGATGGTTAACGAAAATGCAATGCTGGAATCTTGAGCCTTGAAACGGATAAAGTCTGGCAGTGGCGTTATGCCGCACATTTCAAACAGAAGCTTCCATTGAAGTCGCCCCAATCTGACGGAAAACTCCATGGAAAAATTACCGCCGACAGTCGAAGCAGCGCCGCGTAACATGCAAATGCGAGGCGCAGCCAGCACTAACACTTGCATTACGTGGAGAAGCGACGAAATATTCTACAAACCTACCCCAAGAACAGGAGGACCATATCGTTGATTAAACATCTAGATTTGATATGGCCAGCCCATTTAAACATGCGTCACTCCAGCCAAAACGCCGTCAGAAATCGGAAGAATCCCATGTATAATTTAAAACCGATGACAACGCTGGTCTGTCCTGCATATCCAGCCATACCGGAAATATGTAATGGAAAGGGGATTAGCGGTTCAGACTTTGGATGGAATTCCGTGACCAAGAAACCGGTATTTAAAGCGCTGGCTATTAGTCGTCCAATACATCCTTCGTGGTATCGACTGGCACAAAGTAAGCCACCAGCAAAACAATGCTGCAAAGCCAAAGTAAAGTTCAAAACGACGGAGGAAGCACCGCAGGAGCCTGCTAACTTGGAAGCCGGCCGCGGCGAAGTGGATGGCGAAGTGTTGCTCAAGCATTGTGATAAGATGCTGGAATTATAAAATTGATGCAGCAATGTCCACCATTCATCGACCCGGATGCAGGAAAACCGTGTTGGGTCGACGAGAAGGGCAACGTCAGCTGTGTCCGGGCAAGCCCCGGTTAATCAACGCATATGTCGCGCGACCTTGAAACGACAGAACAGTAGTGCTGTGAGATACCGCCCTTATCAAGAACGAGCCTTGCACCGCGCCAGCTGTGATGCTGGTAAAGTATTTGTAATAAATTCTCGGGCCTTCCTTCGCCAGAACACCAAACGGATTGAACTACAACCAGCTACGCACAGCAACAGGGGAGCTGGCTACCGCGCGAAGGCGGTTTCACCGATTGAAATGGCTCTTGGGCAGCACCGTGCTGTCACCGGCACTTGTAGCGGATATCGGAAGACGATGTACCATCGAATGGCCATCATGAATTCCAGAGGGAAGTCGGTAAACTGATTTCAAAGACGGCGTCCCACGCTCAACGGAGAAGAGCTTTGCGCTTCGCGGAAGCGAGGTTGATCCGTGTTGTTGGCTGAAGATGCTACCGGTAGGGCTTCGAACCATTCTGAGCTCACCTGGACGGGAGTAATGAGCAGTGCAAACGCATGCCCGAGCCCAAACCATGGATGAGAAAATTGACGAGGGACGTACCCAGGAAGACCTTTGTTGCGTGCCATACCCTTGCCCTGTGCGGTCATGAATAATTATTTCCAGCAGTGACCCGGAAGAAAGAACAATGGCTGGGGCACTGCTCGTCAGTTTCCTCAGTAACTGGAGTGTGCTGTGGAGTCAGATTAGCCAAATCCCGTACAATCCTGCCCGCCAGAACTAGGGAAAAATTGAATGCCATCTCTTCCAAAGATATGTCTCAGCCCAACAGCCCAAACTAAGAGATTTTAGTTAGCAGCGCCCAAGACACCTATACCCTACGCGTTATGGGTCGAACTAATGCGGTCCGTTACGATTGTATACCGGGGTGCCCGACCGATCCGCAATCAGCAGTACACTCTGCCAAGAAGGAAGAGGGCCGGCAAAAATAGTCAGCGATAAGCGTTAGCTGGTTATCAACCATCTGACAGTCCCGTCCCTCCAGTCGTACCCTTGGTGAAGCAGCGCGCATTGACCATCGCTTTGTGCGGGTGACCATCGCCAACTTAATACGAAGAAGGACAGCTACCTCCCGAGAATATTGACACCCTGCATACGCTGGTCAGTTCCATCGATTTTCTCGACCCTTGATCCGGAGAGTGGATACCGCGTGCGAACTGTCGAAAGATCGAGAAAGACTGTTTCTACCATCGGCCTGTGGAGCCGTGCAGTTCACCGAAGGCGCCGTCTGGCCTGTAGCGCCCCCACATTCGAAAGATTGATGGAGACAGTGCTGAAAGGACTCCCCACAAACACGCGCCTAGTGCATTCCGACACATAATTGTAGGTTTTGGTGAATGCTTCAGGACCACGCGAAAAACTTGGAGTAGTGGCCCCATCGAGGAATCTGGATTGAAGCTTGTTCCAAGAAATGCAATCTGTTCCAAAAGCAGCGCCGATACCCTTCGGCCAGCCGTTGCCCTGGCAGCGGAGTAGCAGTGGATGACCAGAAGATCAAAGCTCGTTAAGGATTGGCCCATCCCAAAAAGCATTACTCCACCACCGAAGTTTCCTTGGTTTATGCGCCACTGCCGATATGTGTGCTGGGATCTCGTAACATCGCCAAACCACCACCACAGGCTCCACGGAAGGCCAAACAGTTCCTGTGCGGCCCCATGAATGCCGGCGATCTGGCCCGGTAGGAAGCAGTGAGCTTGATCAACGCACCTATACTCAAGTTTCATCCCCACCCAAGGGAAATTCATTTTGATACGGACGCCAGCAACGCGCTGGACTTGAGCTGTCCTATCTCATCCGTGGGAGGGATGGTGGTAAAGGTCAGCTGGTTATTTGCGCACGCTTAGCAAACCAGAGCGCAATTACTGGTGTCACCACAGGCGAGAGCTGTTAGCTGTTGTAAAGGGAGGAAACACTTCTACGCAATGCAAAATGGAAGAAGATTCTGTTGAGAAACCTGAATCTCATGCAGCTCCTCAAATGGCTCTTTAAGCAGTTCAAAAATCCTGAGGGTCGGCGAAAGTACGTTGATCGAGAGATTCCAAGAATCTGACTGAGACCTGAACATCGAGCCGGAATCCAGCCATAAGAATGCAGATGCCCCGTCGAAGATCATGTCCATGATTGCTCGCCGACGAGCAGAAGCGGAGTAAGCAGCCAACACTTTAGGTGAAACCACGCAATGGATGACAACTGAAATGTATTGCAAGATCCAGAAAGACCGGCGAGGACCCCGGACCTGGCTTTCTTAAATGTCAGGCCGGAAGAAGCGGGGGGCAACGGGGCTAACCGTCATGGTGTCGCAAGGTTACCGCCGGCTGCCAAGTCCCATTGGGCAACGAACTTCATCTGGAAGGGATCCCTGGAACGTGCCGAGCCGAGCACAGGGGAAGCACAGACGCCAAATAATTCAGGTTCTGGTGGTTCGAAGAGAGGGAAGTGCCGCGGGAAAACCTGGGCGATGGAAGCCGTCAGCGAGGACATCTGGAGTGACGAAGAATCCTGCAGTGTGAGGCAAACGGTTTTACCGGACCAATTGTCGTTTCGACGTCCAGGACCGGCGGCAGTGCGCTGCGGCGGCGCTAAGTAGCAATGGTCCCCAGGTCACAACGCGCCCCATGCCGCCGCCGCACAACGTAGGCAGCCCGTCTTAGAATCGCCATTACATCGCCGGCCCGTTTCCCCGTAACTGACCAATGGAACAAATACGCCATCCCTGCGGCAATGGACTACCAGTAAGTGGGCGGAAGCCCATGCCCTGCCCAACCAGGAAGCCATCGTCGCCGACGTCTTGCGGTGAACGGATATGTCGATTCAGGTTCAAATGGAGCTAAAACTCCTGGATCATGAAAATTTCGAATCCAACCTTTCCAGCAGCGCGTCTACTGGCTGAACATCCGCAAGACGTAAACCACGGCCCCGCATCCGCAGTCCGATTGGAATGCGGAACACGAACAGGACGATCAACTCCTGCCACTTGTCCAAGGTTGTCTGAATCATCAAAGCAGATCAACCGTATCTTCATCGGTTCCATGGTCTATCGATCCGCGTACACGGTTTCCAAACCGGTCAAACTCCCGCTGGCATTATAATGGTCGAGAACTGCGACTGCCTTGGTGACCCGAAGTTTGGGGATCGCCGTACGGGCGCATAACAGGAGTAGTAATCACGTCAGCAAATCCCGCAGAGAATGGACGATGCCATCCGCGAACGAGTCCGCTTCAACATCCCAAAAGGCCATGTTCGAAGAAGACCACATCGCCGACGCCGAGGATTTAAGCAGTTGACACCTGGTCGCTGGCCGCAAACCCCAAACGTCGTTTAATTAGTCACCGTGCCAGGAACCTGTGGGAAGCGCCCGTATAAGACGCAGCGACAAACGATCATGCAGTACCAACTACGCCACCCTGAGGTGTTCCCAAGTGTCGCCCCATTTTAACAGGTTGGTTCCTTTACGCTGAAACCACACCAAGTCTGCACCCCGCCAAATTGAGGATTATATCGTTCATAAAGTTTGGCGTCCCGGTATTCAAACGCGGCGAGTTCTGCCATGGTTGCCAGAGAGGAGTCATATCTTCGAGGTGCCCGCTGACGGCACCAGCGAATGTGCGCAAAGACCAATGTCCGGGGGACGCCGTAGTTTTCCCCCCCAAAAAATTTTTGGGCAACCCCAAACACTGGGGGAGCGGGGAACCAAAAATTTTTGGGGGCCCCCATTAAAGGGAAAAGGGCCCGAAAACTTAAAAACCCATTCCCAAAAAAGGACCCAAAAAAACCCCCCCCCCTAAAAGTTAAAAAAAGCCCCCCCAAAAAATAAGGGGATCCCCGGGGAAAACCAAAAACCGGGGGGATCTGGAAATTTCCAAAATTTTTCCCCCTGGTTTGAGGGGGGGAATGGGGAAAAAAAGGGGCCCAAAAGGAAAAAAGGGGGTTTGGGGGGTCCAGCGGCGTCAAAAATTTTGGGGTTTTCTTTGAACCCCCCTTTTTCCCCGCCCCCATCGGAAACCGGGGGGTTACCCTTTTGAACTTAGGGGAAAAAGCCCCCCAAACGTCACATTTGGGGGTGAAATTTCGGGACGAAATGTTTTTAAAAAGGGGAAAGGTAACGAACCTAGGCCGGACCCGTCGCCCCCCCGTCGCCATCGAAAAAGCAATGAGATCATCCCCAAAATTCGAGAACTATCCAGTCCCTCTTCCGCGAAAAAGCAAGGGGTTTTTTAAAAAAATTTAAAAACCCCGTCCCCAACGGGAAAAAAATTGGGGAAAAATTTTGAGAATCCCCTATGGGGGAAAACGGGCCCCGGGCCCCCAAAGGGGGGAAATGGCCCCAAAATGAACAACCCCCTGATCGGCTATTAAAAAGGCGTAGAAAAAAATTTTTTGTGGTTTTTTTTTAAAAAATTATTTAAAAAACCCAAATTAAGTTTAACGAAAAAAGATAAACGAAGACCAAAAAAAGAAAAGGGGAAATGTTCTATTCTATCCTTTTTTTAAAATTTCCCAAAAACTCAATATAAAATTTTTTCCAAAAAAAAAATAAACAAACAATTAATCTTAAAAAAAAAATTTTTTTTAAAAAAATTTTTCAAATCAAATCCCTTTTTGGGGATTTGGGTTAAAGAAATTTTAAATGGGGCAATCCTATTGATTATCTCAGAAAAAAAAAATCCCCATTATTGGTGCCATTGAGAAGATGTCTCAAATTTTAAAATTCATTAAAAAAATTTTTTTTATTCCCAATCCTCAGTCGAATAAAGTATTTAATAAATGGGGAAAAAAGGGACTTAAGAGTCTTTTTCAAAAAAAATTTTAAATTTTTAAAAAATTGGGGAAAAAAAGTGGTAAAAAGCAAAAAAAAAAATACTTTCCTAAATATCACGAAAAATCGGGAAAACCCCTTTCCCTTGAGCATAAAAAATTTATTGCAAATGTTTTTTTCTTATAAACTTTATTGTATAATTTTATCCCAAAGGGCTCCCCTTTAAAAATCCGTATACCAGTTTGGGGTTTTTTGACCTCATCATTGGAGGGGTTACCAGTCAGAGACCCAAAGACCTCTGGAAAAACCCTATTTGTATCTTTTTCAAAAAAAAATTTTCCCCCAAAAATTTTTGGGGTATTATACAAGTTTTTTTTTAAAAAAAACCCCTTTTTATCTTTTTCCATATGATATAAAAAAAAATTTTAACTGTTTGAAAAAAAAAAAAATTTTTTTTAAAAGAACCCCCCCCAAGCAAAATTAAAAATTGCCATGATTTTTTTTAAAAAAACTAAAAAAAAATTTATTAACAAGGACTAAAAACCTAAAATTACTCCACTTTTAGGCCCAAAAAAACGGATCCATATTAAATTTTTAAACCCTTTTGCACTAGGGGGGGAAAAAATTTTTTTAATATGGGGGAAAAATTTGAAAATTTTAATTTAAAACTATAAGGGAAAAAAATTCTATCACAAAAAAATAACCCATTTTTTAATTTTTTTTCCCTTTTTTTTTTGCATCCCGCCCCTTTAGTTTTTAAATTATTGAAAAGTAAAGATACAATGTTTTTGGGAAATTTTTCATCAAAAACAACCCATTTTTAGCCTATGCTATATAAGCCTTGCGCCAATTGGGAAAACGAAAAAGTTTCATCGAAAGTAGATCACAAAATTTTTTTTTTGGGGTGAATTATTCAACGGGGGAAAGGGGGTATTACATCTATATTTTGAGATCTTTTGGGTCTAGCAGAAACCGGCTTTTAAATAAAAAAAAAAATTTTTTTTAAAAAAAGGGGAAAAACATTTTTTAAAAACCCAAAACCAAAAAAATAGGAAAAAGAAAATGTTTTTTTTTTAAAAAAGCGGGGTCGGGAAATTTTTCCCCCAACAATTCCCTGGGATCTGGAACTTTTTACTTTACCCCAGGTGTGTAATTTTATATAAATTAAAAAAAACCCAAAAAACCCCACTTTTTTTTTTAAATAATGAACGTAAATAAACTTAATTTGGTTTTAATTAATTTTTTTCCCAAAATTTAATCTCCTTAATTTATATTACTACGCTACTGAACCCCCTGGGATCGTATGGGCTCGTTCAGGTTTTTTTTCCCCCCCCCTTTTGGGGGCCCCCATTTATTCCGATACCAGCATTCTCGATGTTTCGAATTTTTCCCCCATTTCCCCGGGATGTTCCAATTGTTTCCAAATTGACCGTTGCATTACGGGGAAGAGGGACGGATGGTTCTGAAATCCCCGGGGATGACCCCTCGCTGCCGAGGGGAACCATGTGAGGCAAGATCCGGCCTGGGGCGTTCCCATTTTCCCCTTTCGTGGCCATTTCGTCCCGAAATTTCATCCTTTGGAGGGGGACGTCCGCATGACTCCCCCATATCTGCACCGTGAATTTTTGATGGAAGAAAAACCAGGGGGGATCGGGCGTAAAGGGGGTTTCAGCAAACCAAAATTTTTGACCCCCTTTTTTTCGGGGAAAATCGCCCCCGCATACTTTTTCCCCCCCAGCCCAAAACCCCCAAAAAACCACTACAGGAAAATTTTTGGGAAATTTCTAGATCCCCCCGGGCCCCCGGTCCCCCAAAAGGGATTCTTATTTTGGGGGGGACCTTCCTTTTTTCCCAAGGATTTTATTTTTGGGGAAATTTTCCCGGAAAAACCGGGGAGTGATTTTCCCTTCCCTTTTTCAACGGGGAGCACCCCACCAACTTTTTGGTTTTTTCCCCCCCCCAGTTTTTGGGGGTTTTTAAAAATTTTTGGGAACACTACGGCGATCCCCCCCCGGGCATTCAAAGATCTTCGCCAACAGGCGCGGCCCCGGGGCGGCCCCCGGGTCTCGGTTCCCCGTAACCCCTGTAGAACTTTCTGCCCGTTTAAAATTTTTGGGGACAAAATTTTGAACGTCATATATCCTCCGGGGTTTGGGGGGGTGCAACTTGGTCGGTTTTAGCGTGGGAAAAACCTTTTAAAAAAGGACGCCCCTTTGGGTTTTCCCCCCCGGGGGTTTTTTGGGGTTCGGCCCCGGTCCCCTTTTTTACGACTTTAAGGGCCCTTTCCCCCCGAGTTCCGCAATTTTTGGGGGGGGCCACGACGATTTTTGGGGGTTTTACCACCAAACCAGGTCATAAACCCCTTTTAAAACCCCCCGGGGGTCGGCCTTGATGTCATAGGTTTTCCCCTTTTATCGTTTAAAAAATTTGGGGTGTTAAACCCCCCCCTGTTCGTGGATGCCCTCCATTCTTTTGCCGAAGTTTGGGGAGGGGCCTTTCCCCCCCAGTGTCTTGCCCCTGGGGTTTCCCAAACTTCAGGTCACAAGGCAGTCGCATTTCCCCCCCTTTAAAAAGGGGGTTTTTGGGCCCCGGTTTGGGGCGGATTTTCATGGGGCCCTCGGGGGAAAAAATGAAGATTTTTTGGGGGCCCGTCTCTTTGATGGTTAGAGACAAACCCCTTTGGGGGGGGTTGATCGTCCCCTTTTTCCCTTCCACCATTCCATCGGACTGGGGGGGTGTAGGGGCCCGGGGTTTTTGCCCGGGGGGGTTCGCGGTTTTTGGGGGTTTGGGGGGGAAAATTTTTGCCTTTTTCCGGGGCCCATTGGAATACCAAACCCCCCCTATCCCCTTTTTTCACCCGCGGGACGGTGATGGTTTTTCCCCCTTGGGGCGGGATAGGGTTTCCCCCCCCTTTTTTGGGGAAAACCCTTTTTACAAGGGGGGGGGATTTATTCCCCCTTCGGAAAGGGAAAAGGGGGAAAAACAAGGGGGTTCCAACGGGCTGCCTAGTTAAAAGACGCATCGGGGGGGCCTTTTGGGGGACCCGAGGGGGATTGCTAAACAGCGCTACAGCGCACTTTTTTCACCCCCCCCTGGACGTCGGGTTTAAATTTTGGGGGAGTAAAAAAACCCCCGCCTCACTTTTGCAGGGTCTTTTGTCACTTAGATGTCCCTCCAGCGACCCAAACGGATTTCCGCAGACTTCCTTTCTTTTAAAAAAATTTTTTTGGGGGCTGTCTTCCTTTCCAATATCGGCCCCAAAACGTTTCAGGATCCCATTGTCCGAAAAAAGAGTTCCAAATTTCCCCCACTTAAATGCCGGCGAGTAAATCGACTTCCCCCCATGTTTTCGATTGCCCTTCCAGTTTTTAAATGCCGGGGCCCTCTTTGGCCCCTTTTTGGGGGTTTTTGTTTCCCGTTTTCATCCATTGCCGGGGGGCCAAAAAAGGGTTTCTTTTTCTTTGCTTTGCCGGGGGTGGGGGAATCATTTTTGGGGAAAAACCCTTTTTTGGGGGCGGGGGACCCCCACCTTTTGGCTGGGGGTTACCTGGACTGAAATTTAAATTTTTGGAAACCTCGACCAACGTGCTACTTGGGCCCCCCTGGGGTTTTTTTTTTGGTTTTGAAGCGTTTGCCCCGGAAATTTTTTTTAAAAACCCGGAAAAGGGTTCCCCCCCCACCAGCTAAAAATTTCGCCTGGTGACACGGGAATTGGGGGTGGGTTTTTTTCCCCCCGGGAAAAAAAACAAACCTTTTCCCTCCCCCCTTTGGGTTGGAGATATGGGGCCCCAAAAACCCCCGCTGGCGTCCGTATTCCCCAAAAAAAAATTTTTTTGGGGAGGGGGGAAAAATTTTTTATAGGGGGCTTTTCAAAGTTTTCAGCTTCCCAAAGAATTTTACCCTTTTTTTCCCCTGGAATTTTTTTGGTTTTCCGGTTTTTTTTAAAGGGGGGGTTTGGGGAATTCCCCCCGGGGTTTTTTTGTGGGGAAAACCAAGGAAACTTCGGGTTGGTGGGGGAAAAATTTTTTGGGGGGGGGCCAAATTTCCCGTTTTTTTTGGTCATCCACCAACTTTTTCCCAGAAATGGGGGGGGATCAAAAAAATTTTTTAAAAGATGGCTTTTTTGGGGCGCCAACTGGGGTTCCCCCCCGGAATACCCCCCCAAATTTTTCCCGTGGTTCCCCGGGAAAAAAATTTCCCAACAATTATGCGCGAGGCCCCCCCCGTTTCCCGGAGTCCCCTTTTTGCCTGCTCCATCAATTTTCCGGGGGAAAAATTTGGGGGGTTTTAAACCCCCGGGATAAAATTTCCAAAACCCCCCGGGGGTGGGGGCAGCTTTTTTGATCTTTTTCCCCCGCGGTTTACTTTTTGTATTCCCCCTTTTTGATCAAAGGGGGGGGGAAAAAGTGGGGAACCCCCAACGGTTTTTGGGGGCCCCTTTTTGGGGAAAAGGGAACCCTTTTTTGTAATTTTGTTAAGATAGTTCCCGGGGGTCGATTCCCCTTCCCCTTTTTCTTCGCCTTTGGGGGAACGGGGACCGGGGGGGAAGGGGTTTATAAAACCTTTTTTTTCCCCCCTTTTGCTGGAAAATTTTTTTTGCCCCTGCCTTCGGAAAAAGGAAGTCTTCTTTGGTTTTTTTTCCAATTTGGTCGGGGAAAACCCCAGTATCAAAAATTTGCTAACCCACAAAAACACCCTTTTCCCCCTTTTGGTTTCCCGGGGGTTTTTTTAAAAGTTTTTGGTACTTTTGACAAAACCTTTTGGGTGGCCGGGGTTTTTTGGGTTTTAAAGATAAAAAAATTTCTTTGTTCTGGGGGGAAGTTGTTTTTAAAGTACCTCGTACTCCCGGGTCACGGATGAAACTGACGAGCAGTGCCCTAAAAATTTTTCCTTTTTTTGGTCACTGGGAAAAATTTGGGGCTTCCTTACCCCCCTTTCCGGGGCCAAAAAATTTTTTAAAACCCCCAAAAGGGGGCCCCCCCTTTTTTTTAACCCCTTTTGTTCCCCAATTTTTTTTACCCCGGAAAATTGGGGGAAAACAATTCCCCCGTTTTGTACCCCGTCCAGGGAGCCCCTTTCCCGGGGAAAGGTTTTTTGCCCTCTAGGTACGCTTTTTTTCTTTTTGCCCAAACCCGGGGGGAATCTTCCCCTTTTCCCCCCCAAATACCAGCTCTTTTTCCGTTAAAAAGGAGCCGCTTTAAACCAATTTCCTCCCTTGGAATTTTTAAAGCCCCCGGGTATTGCAAAGTCTTTTGATGTCCCCCCACAAGTTTTTCCCCTTTTGTGTTGCCCAAAATTATTTAACCCCGGGGGGGTCGCCATATTTGGGGGGGTTGGCCCCCGTTTTTTTGGGGGTTTTTAAAAAGCCCGGGGTTTTTTCCGTTCCGGTGTTCTCAAAGGGGGAAGGCCCCCCCGGGCCTACCGACCCCCTTTTTTTTAGGCGGTTTTAAAGGTTTTTTTTTAGGGGAACCTTCCCAAAACCCTTTTTTGTTTTTGGGGAAAATAGGGCATATGGGAAAAGGGGGCAATGCCCCATTCCCCCTTACCGACCTTTCTTAGTTTTCCCCCCCTCGGGGGGGGGGGAAAGTTGGGGGTTTGCTACGCAAGGTTTAAAAATTTTGGCAACCCCCCGGGGGCTTATATGTTTTTTTTCCAGGCAACACTTCCTTTTTCACTTTTCTTTTGGGGGGGAGCCGTTGCAGGTTTTTTTATTTCCCCAAAAATTTGAACCTTTTTTGGGTTTTTTTGCATTGTTTGCTGCTCAAAAATTTCCCCAAAATTTGTGCCAAATGTCTACAGGGTGTGTTGGGGGGGGGCTAATATCAAGCCGTCTGGTTTTGGGGGGCAAATTCCCCCCCAAAAATGCCTGAAAAAAGCAATCGCCCCCCATTTTTTCCCCGGGGGGGCTGGGTAAGGGGGGAAAAACCCCTGCAATGTCAGTTTCAATTTTTTTAAATTCGCCCGATTTTTGGGGCTTTTTTTAGCTGGGGGGGTTTAAAAAGGTTAAAAGGGGGGCCATATCGTAATTCTAGATTTTTTCCTATCATACCCCCTGTTTTTGGGGCGGAAAGGTTTGTGAATACGTCCCTCCACCAAAGTGTTAGGCCGCCCCCCCATTCCCCCTTTTTCTTTGGGCCCCCTTTTTATGCGGGGGAAATTTTCCCCCTGGGTTTTCCTCAAATTGGGGCGGTTCAGGGAAAAATTTCCCCCATTTAGAAATGCCGCTCTTTTAACCCCTTTTTGAACTTTTCAAGTTCCTCAAACCCGCATTGCTTTTTCGAAAAATCTCTTGGGGGGGATTTTTAATTGTTTTTTCCCTTTTATCGTTTCCTTATTTTATCCCTCCGTGTTCATTTGTCCTAATTTTATCTATTCTGTTCAAGGTTCCCATTCTTTTTCTGAAAATTAAACCCCCTTTTTTTTGGCCTTTGTTTTTCCCCGGGACGGCTTCCCCAGGACTCCTTTTAAATTTTTTTAAGTTTTGTTTTCTGGGTTTTTTCAATTCCTTTTTTTACTTTTTTCTTTTCGTTTTTTTGGCCTTTTTCAAGGATTCTAAGGATAAATCACCCCCAAACTTAATAAAATGTTTCGGGTCCTCACCTTCTTGTATAAGTCCTTCCAAGTCTTTCCTGGAGTACTTGTTTTTTTACCGTTGTTTCCAGTTCCCTTTCCTCCAATTCCTGTTTCAATTCCGCTACCTTCAAACCCAAGGGCACTTTTCTTAAAACAATTTTGTCTTTGACAGGTATCATTTTTGTTAAAATTCCTTGCGAATTCTTTTCCACGGGCCCCGTTTTGTCTGTTTCACGCGAAGAGTGTATCAGTTTATATTCCCCCCACAATTGTCCACTTCGCAAAAACCCGGGGCCACTGTCTATTTTGGGCTAAAAAAGGTCTATCTTTATTTTCTGACTACCCCTCCACGATCACTTGTTTATTTTCAAAATCTCACTTCCAACCAATTGTAACGTAAATAAAACTTAACTTGGTTAACAATTTATTTAACCAATCTACAACAATTTTATATTACTGCCATTGAATAGCTCGATCGTAGGGCTCGTTCAGATTTTCCTCCCTCTTGGGGGGTTATTTATCTCCGATACAGCATTCTGATGTTTCGAATTCTTCCATTTTGGCGGATGTTCCAATTGTTTTTCCCAAAATTGACCGTTGCATTACGCGGAAGAGGACTGATGTTTCGAATATTTTCCCGGGGTGATCTCATCGCTGTCGATGGGGCCGGGAGGCGAAGGTCCGCCTAGGTTCGTTCAGTATATTTTGAAATTATTGGGTTTTTTATGAAATGAATATAAAGTTCTAATTGACAGATCCTTGGGAACACCCTTATTTATATACATATAATTTTTTGGAAGTATATTTTGAAATTATTGGGTTTTTATTTGCATATAAAAGAACTTTTATATCATTTTGAATGTGTAATGAATATAAAATTAGACTTAACAGATCCTTGAGGAACACCCTTATTTATATACATATAATTTTTTGGATTCAGAATTATTTATTTTAGTTCTAATGGTTCTATTCTTAAGGTAATATTTTAGTAGGTTATTTGTGATACTTCTAATTCCCATTAAATCGAGAAATTTCAGAAGAATTATATGGTCAACTGTAACGACAGCTTTCTTAAGGTCCATAAAAATTGATATTACATAATTTCCTTTGTTAAGTCTGTCCTGTATAACATCAATTATTTGTAGTACTGCTGCTTGCGTCTCACTGTTTTCTTGAAAAACAAATTGATTTAAATCAAATCCATACTTTGTATTCGTGAAATTTACAATTCTTTTTTTAACAATTTTTTCAATTATTTTGGAAAATATGATTATTAATGCTGGATTGGATTTTGGGCATCTCCACCTTTTTATATTTATCTTATTGATGCATGTTTCAATTCATGGGAAAAAAATTCCTGTTGTGAAATTTCATCGATTAATTTGATTAATGGTTCTGCCAAAATATTTTTTAATTCTACAATATCTCGTTTAATCAAAACTTCTGGATCAGGACATGTTTTTTTAGGGTATTAATTATATCCATAATTTTGTATTCATCAGTGGGGATTAGTAACAATGTTTAATTATTGTTATTTGGTGGTATAGTATCATCAGGTATATTATTATAAAATGATCTTAATTCTTTTGCTGTATTTTCACCAATAGTTGAAAAGTGTGAATTCATTTTCTCTATTTCTAATTCATTATTGATAATTTACCCATTTACTAGTGAAGATTCAGTATCTGTTTCTTTGGGGAATTTTGATTTATTTTTTTGGCATTAATTTTATTTCTTTGAATATCATATTCAGTGAATAATTCTTGATTTTTAAAATTTAGTTTATGTATTTCTATTTTTTATTTCTAACTTTGTGCGCGAGTTGTTAAATTCGTGTACTATTCTAATCTCTCAAATAATTCCGAATCATAATAATAATATAAAAACATAATGCAATTATAAAAACGCATTGAAAAGCCTTCACAAATTATATTGAATAGTCAAGTTGAAAACACATAATAAAGTTTGGCAAGGAGAATAAGAAATTGTATTCTTTCAGATATTTAGTGTGTAATTACTGAAATCAATTGCCAGATAAAGTTCAATACAATCTTACTTAATGCTCTTGCTGCTGGCAGTACTGGTTTGGCGTAATTTTAGAATATTACCAGCCGCACCGATAATTTATGTTCCGACTTCGATTAGAACTTCAAATATCGAGTAAATGCTTATTTAGAATTACCGATTCTATGGATTGAGTCATACTTGTATTTTATTCAATTTATATTACTTCAAAGCTGTCTGAGTGTTTTCATAGATGATTTAGTACATGATTCACAATATATTCATTCTGAATGAATGACGCGTCATACTGGTTTGATTTATTAAATATATATTGGCAGACTTTGGATTGGATTGGATGATTAGCTTCTGAAGATTTGATGTCTGAATAATCGTAACAAAAGATGTATAATCCACTTTGGGATTTGTTATCTGGGTTCAGTCAAATATAAGTCTGCATTGCCTTGGGAACCTTCTTACATGAAAATGAAAACGGGTTTCCTTTCCTTCCGCGCTTGTAGGACAATGTAAATTTGTTGGGCTGCTACGGAAAGAACTGGCAACTCTATACGATTGAATTCATCGAAACAACCCCATGTGCCAGATTGTGCTAAACCCTGAAACACAATTCGATATATTATGAACCGATATTTTGTATTATGTTATCGCTTTACCTTGAAAATACGACCCAAACCACGGAAGTCCATTTGATCTGAACAGTTGAAGACGACGACGAACTTTCCAAGAGTCCGACCCATATCTTTAGTAGTCTCTGTTTTTCCAGTACCGGCGGGCCCCGCGGGAGCGCCACCCATGTTTATCCCTGAAATATTTCGTTATAATTAGAGTACTTGCATGCATATTGACATTTGGTACGACCAAAGGAGAGTGTTGATATACAACAAACTTCAGATGGCGACATCTATAGTTTGCAAAGTAATACACAACATAGTGCCATGGAAATCAAAGTTTACTACAGCTTGATAGGGATTATTGATGTAGACCAATCCATGGCATTAGAAGTTAAGCTTCTAGCGCGTCCCAAGTAACGCCACAAAATAGCAAAGTGAAATATAATGATGAAACTTTCCTAGTTTTTCCATACACAGCATTATTCAGGATAATTTCCACGTTCTCTGCAAGCGCATTTTACATTACACCACTTATTACCGAGAATTGTTTATTGAGAAATGTTTTTATTCTATTTTATTATGTTTTGAGGACACAAGAATCTGTTTTTGGAACAAACCAGCAAATTTGAGTGCAACCGTGTAAACGCGGGGCCTAGTTGCAGTGTCACTACGCGTAAACGCGGGTGGCGAGATTCTACCTATTTTCCGGTCCAGAACGTATTCCTGATGATAGGGATCAACGAAACATTTATTTATTGTATAAACAAGTAAATTCAAATTTATACACATAAACCATAACGATATTTTTTTGGTTATCTATCATGTTGTTTTTGATCTCCATGTACATTTTTGCTACTATACATGATTGTTGTATCATCCTTAAACATTTTGATTTTTCCAGTTGGATCCAAGTCTACTAAAGAGTTTATATACACGAGGAAAAGTATGGTCCCATTTGGCTTGATAATAATTGTTAAACCCATACCCCAACCTTTATTCAAAGATTCAAAAGATTTTGTGATCTACTGAATCAAATGCTTTTCAAATATCCAATAACAATAAACCTCTTTTTTTAGTACGGCTTATTCAGAATCACTGAAATTTCGAAACCCATTTTGCCATTAAATAATGAATTTTATTTTTAAGCCTGTTGAGAATCATTGCAAACAGCTACTTTTGTTTTATCATTCAATATAAATTGTTGTTAATAACATTCCGTAGTTTTTTAAACTAAAATGTCAATACCAGCCCTTATGTCATCAACTCACATATAGCCTGTGCCAGGGTTATATAACACCTGTCAGTCAAAGGGGTGATCGCCAAACGTTCGGTGATTCCCAAATATTCGTTTTGATAAAGGAAAATGACATCGGTGATTTTCACCACGACGTCATCGTTCTCGTCATTGTAGTAGAATCTCGACTGGGCCTGCCACTCGAAGTCCAGAAGAGACTTGACCTTCAACTTGTAGATGTTATCGAAAATATCTCTGAAATCGAGATCGTTATTTCAGTTGTTACTTCGAAGGTGATTGACGAATACCTCTGGTGTACATGAATCGTCACCATCGTTTCAAACTGCGTCCTCTGCATTTTCGACAAATCCTGCGATGTCAATTCGATGAGAGCGTTCAACAGATCGAGAAATCTCTGATTCGTTATTTTCATGTACATCCTGTCGACCCGTGCGCGTTTTATTGCTATCTCGGCTTCTTTGGTCCACAAGAGTTGAATACCCACTAAACCTGCCTGAATATAAAAAAAAAATTGATACAGTGAACGGCAGAAAGTACGCATCATATGGGATTTTTTTTTAATATAATATATTGACAAATGTCGATACATGCAATCGCTTCGGCATCAAAAGAAACCCCAAAAGATGTTGTACAGTGCCGTTCGTCTTTTCTTGTTTGGCGGGAAATTTAAAAAATTTAAAAATTATGTCTCAAAACACACTTATTTGGGAAAATATTGAAAAATGTTATTTGGAAAAGTTGTTTAGAACGACATTTTATAGCTATGTACAAGTTTCATCTGAGATGAAAAAATAAAAATCAATTTTTGCCATAAAAAAAATTTCAATTTGGAAAAATACATTTCTGACAGAGAAACTCATTAGTAAAGCCCAACAGTAATATTTTGAATAATATTTTGTGAAGATTCACCAGCTACTTCTATTTTATTCGAAGAAAATTTTAAATCTGTGGATTTGCCATGTGTTCAGCTGCTTCATAAGAGGTCACGGAACTATCTTCAGGACATTATAATCCCGATACTGTTTATTATTGACAAAGAACCATGTATCTACAGAATTTTAATATGAATTTTTTATTAGAACAAAAAATTGATTCAATTTTTTACATAATTACATTTTATAATGAAATTAGAAGCTGAAATAATTATAAACCAAACAATTTAATGCATACTCGAAAGTTTGTAAATGTCCATTACTCGACGTGTCTACCCTGACGTTTAATACATGTAGTTGTTCGGGATTTCATTTCTCTGGGCACATTTCGCAGCATTTGTGGTGTAATGTTATTGATACATTGTCGTATTACTTCTTCTAAATGGTCGATATTACGAAATGGCCGATGTTTATAAACCCTACTTTTAAGGTACCCCTATAAAAAGAAATCCAAGGGCGTCAAATCTGGGGATCTTGCAGGCCACGGGTTTTCTGAAGATCGTCCTATCCATTTATGAGGAAAGTGTTCGGTAAGCCACGCTCTGACTTCAAGGGTACTATGTACTGACGCTCCGTCTTGTTGGAAAAAAATATCATTACTTCTTTGCAGCGGTAATCCATGTAAGAAATCAAAAAACACATTATTTAAAAACACTAAATAATTTCGTGAATTGAGGTTGCCCCTAAAAAAGTAAGGCCCAACGATCTGTGTATCTTATATGCCGCACCAGACATTAGTTTTGAAAGAAAATTGACTTTTTGCCTCTATCTTCCAATTTGGGTTCTCATCAGCCCACCATCTACAATTCTGGGAACTGACAGTACCGTTTGATGTAAAAGTCGCCTCATCAGAAAATAAAATGTTTGTAGGAAAATGTTGGCATTCTTCAATCATGCCTTGGAACCAAAATGAAAAATCTAAGCGCGCATCAAAATCTCTATCGAGTAAGGAGTGGATGAATTTTGGTTTGCATGCACGAAATTTATTATTCTTCAAAATTCTTCTTATGGATTTTCCAGATATACCGGTTTGTTCCTGCCTCTCCGATAGTGCCATCCGTGACCGATAACAAAACATTAAAGGTACCTTCCTAATTAGTGACGGGCTTACTATGTGGAATTTTGTAACGATTTTCTACACTGCCTGTAGCTTTAAATTTGTTTAAAATACGCAACACAGTAGATCCATGGATATTCTTATTTGGATATCTAGCATTGAATATATCTGCTGCTTCTCTGGAACTATGAAAACGCTCACCACATATTAAGACGAGCTCAATTTTTTCTTGCAAACTCAGCTTTTCTTGGGGCATCTCTAATTATTGTTAACACAACAAAATGTAACTTTTACAATGAAAAAAACTATAGAATAAAGACGATAAAAACACCTGGATAAATAATAACACTACTAAATCGTTTGACACATTGTCATTATTAGTCAATTGTTTCATGGCCTCTTTGATCATGAGGAAATCTGTCGATGCACATCAACAATGATAATATTGTATGATTCCATCAATTTGCCAAAAATCAATTTATTTTTTGTTTGAATAAAAAAATCAATTTGAAATTATGTAGATACAAGGACCTTTATTAATTAAAAAATTGATTTTTATTTTTTTATCTCAGATTTTTTTCAAAACTTGTACATTGCTATAAAATAACGTTCTGAACAACTTTTTCGAATAACATTTTTCGATATTTTCCCAACTAAGTGTGTTTCGAAACATAATTTTTATTTTTTTTAAATTTCCCCTACAAACACGAAAAGACGAACGGCACTGTACAACGTCTTTTGGGGTTGCTTTTGATGCAGAAGCGATTGCACATATCGATATTCGTCAAAATTTATTAATAAAAGAATTTCCCATATGATGCGTACTTTCTGCCGGTCACTGTATAAAGACCCAATTATTGTTGGATTTCGAAAGAATATGCGGCAGAGATTAGATATTTGCTTCAAAGGAAAACTTACTTGTCCGCAAAAATTAACGAAACCGCTGATGAAATCGTAGTCCGGATCGACAAGGCACTGCGCTTGCGCAGCTATGATATTCTTGACGGTATATCTGACCGTTTGTAGGAGAGCGTTCAACCAAAACTCCACGCCGCCTGTACATTGAACTCCTTTTTCGAAGGGAACTTTCTCGCCCAAATCCGAATTCATGGCTACTATCGTATCAGTTTTCTTTTCGTCAAAGTCTACCTAAAATTCCAAATGAAAATTGGAATTGAATTAGCTGGAATTTTGATGGGATGGTTTTCTTCATGACTGATCCCGTTATAATATCCTCAATGATGAGATTTTGAAAATTGTAATAACCAGAAATATGCCATGTTGAATTTAGATTTATGTTAAGCTGACACAGTTGACGATCATATTTTATCCCCCTTCTAATTTTTGAACCACGTGGTAAATCGCAACGAAATTAGGAGGACTCACATCTAAAAGTTTTGAAATGGCGGCTGAGTCAGTTCAGTATTTTTTTAATTCCATTTTCGAAATCTCATAATTCTTAACAGTTTTCTCTTATACACTTCACTCCTAAATTCAATTATTTTCGAAATATTAACGTTTGAAAAGTGACATTCCGGTTTAAAATGAAGTATGGATTTTGGTCACTTCCGGTAAAACATTTTGCTAACTAAACGTTGTTATTAATTTGTAGTTGAATCTCTTGTTGAATTCGACTGATAAGAGGCGTAAAGAGAGTTTATTAAGGATAAACAGTACCGCTTACCGGAAAATCTCGAAGCCTACGAATGTGTTCTGTAAATTCACAATCAATACAAATTAGTTAGCTAAAAAATTATAATATATTTTTGAATAACACTTTTATTTAACACCAACAATTATTTCATCGAGTGTTCAATGTGCCCCCCTCCTAAATCTTGACAATAAAGTGCCCTATTATAAATAGCTTCTCTCACGTGGATGAAAGTCTGTTCATCTATATCTTCACATGTATCTATTATTCTGCGTTCCAACTCTTCTGTTGTTTGGCATTCAGTGGCGTAGATTTTTGACTTCAGATACCCCCAAAGGAAAAAATCTAGAGGTGTAAGATCCGAAGATCTTGGTGGCCATTCTGTACTTCCCCTGCGACCTA
This sequence comes from Gonioctena quinquepunctata, assembly GCA_018342105.1. Lineage (NCBI taxonomy): Eukaryota > Metazoa > Arthropoda > Insecta > Coleoptera > Chrysomelidae > Gonioctena > Gonioctena quinquepunctata. The sequence goes on from JAFIRS010003473.1 coordinate 63,696, forward strand.
TCCATCGCCCAGGAAAGTTGGTATCGAGGAACTCTCTAGCCATGCGATCGAAATGGGAAGGTGCCCCATCCTGCTGAAATATGATTTCACGATTTTCAAACTCTTCCTGATTGTTTAATACAATTTGTCTTAATCGAGGTTCAATTTCAGTTTCTTAAAGATTTCTGTAAAGAACTCCTGTAAGATTGCCTCTGATGAAAATCGGTCCAACAACGCGATTGCCCAAAATCCCCGCCTAAACATTCACCTTTTTAGGAATCTGGGTATGTCCCTCTCTAAAAATATGCGGATTAGTATCGCTCCAGTATCGTACATTCTGTTTGTTGACTTTTCCATTCAGAAAAAACGTGCATTCGTCTGCGAAACATACACGTTTTAGGAAGCCTCCTTGTCCTTCAATTGCTCTTGTTAACCACTCTTGTTAACACAAAATTCAACCCTCCGGTCTGGATCATCCTCCGTGAGAGCATGCAGGATTTTCATTTTATAGGGATGAAACTTTTCTTTTTTCAGGACTCTTTGGACACTTTTTGAACCTACTCCACAGGATTCAGCAACTGCAGACGTCGAGTGAATCGGATTGATTACCATTTCAGCAACAATTTCTACCATTTTTTCTTCTGAAAGAGGCGGTCTTCCTGATCTTGGAGCATCTTTCAGCGTACCAGTTGCTTGGAGCTTATTTAAAAGTTTGCGCAAATATGACCTCGAAATAGGATTCTCGGGAAATGTCACTTTTCAAACGTTAAAATTTCAAAAACAATTGAATTCAGGAGTAAAGTGTATTGAGAATTATGAACATATTTCGAAAATAAAATAATATACGGGGTGTTCTATTTAAAAAAAAATTGAAGATGGCGCTCGGCCGCCATTTTAAAACTTTTAGCTGTGATTTTTTTATAAAAAAGTAGGTTTTTATCTCCTATTTAAGCCCTCCAAATTTCGTTGCGATATACCAGGTGGTTCAAAAATTAGTAGGGGGGGAACGGACTTTAGACGAGCACTGTATACAGTGTGTCAAATTTAAAAGTTGAATTAGGATTTCCTATTAATAATCACATTCATTTTAATTTAAATTAATTCAGGCCCACAAACACCTCGATTGTTTCCAAATATATTTCTATTCAGAAGAAATATCTACGGAAACTGCAGCTTATGTTTCTTGGGAAAAGAATAGTGATTTGGATATTTCATTCAATTGAAAGTAGCCACTTGGACTCAAGGAATATCCCAGGGTTCCCACCTGGAACCCTTTTCTAGCAAAATATAAAATATTATGAACAAAAAAATATTCATTTCGGATGATTTCAGAAAACATAAAATTACCTTATAAACTGCATCGAATAGACTCAGTAGATGGGGTTGTATAGAACTGGGGTCTGAACTTTGGCCTAATATTTCCAGTAATACCGGGTCAGATATGAAGAAGAATCTTGGGAAGCACAGTCTCTTCGATTCTGGAAATAATTGGAAATGAAATGGAATTCATTCAGCATTGCAAGGGAATGAAAAAAAAATACAAGTACGCGTACGATCTCTTTGTCGTAAATATTGGCGTCAGAGTATATTCATTTATTTATAGAAACATTACTTTCAATCAGAACAAATTTTGGTATAAAAAAGAACTGGGAAATTCAAAAACAATTTCATATAGTAAATTACTAACGATCTATATATGAATCATATATTGTAACATCAATATTTTGTTTGAATTTTTGAAAAGAAATGTATAATGATATGATTTATTCAAAAAATAATGTTCCCATATGAATAACGTATTCTCGGATTTTTTGTTTGACCTGTAATCGGACAAAAATTATTTGAGAAATTGTACCCAAATATCCGGTCAAGCTTTTCTGGCATGTCTCCAGCTGTTCTAGAAGATGAGGCAGGAGCTGACCCATCGTTTCATCGCCTGTACAGCATTCCACCGCGTTGGGTATTTCGTGGGCTCTGCTCATGATTTTAATCCAGGATTTATCGATGTTCTGAAAGTTATTAATGCTTTATAAATTCCATCTCGAATAGTTCATTCGTTCGTACGTTGAATCTTTTCGCTTCTGCTGGCAGCTGCTTGGCAATGTCTCCGCCGACGAACACAGCCTCTAAATAGACCCATAAGTTCTGCACGATCAGCCACTTTTCCAAAATTTCCGACGTATCCACCAGCTTGTGGACCCAAGTTTGGATGTCTTTTTTGAAGGGGGCGTTATACCTTGCAGAAAAATCGGTGTGTTGATTAAATTTTAAAGTTTGTATGTTTTTTTAAATATTTTCAGAGCAAAATGAATGAAAAACTATGAATTATTAAAAAAATACGAACAGATAAGACAACAACCAGTTTGGCCAAATCATACTCTGAGGCTGTAAAATTAGGAAATTCACAAGGTAATGTTCCAAAACAAATTAAAAATTCAACATTATATTTGAAACCAAATAAACAGCAAAAATTAAAAGTAACCATATCAGATTTAAATAAAAGCTTGGATCCCACGGAACTGAAGATTAAAATAGATAGTCAGAAAGATGGAATCTTCGGATAAAACTTAACTGGAAGTGCTAAAAATGACAAAGGATTGTCCTGTCAAAGAGAAAACTTTGAAAAATCCAAGGATAAAAATTGTAGGAGTAAAATTTGCAGAAAAAATATCAAATAGTGAAGTTGAAGAACAATTCAAGAAACAAAATAATATTTCATAAAATACGTAGAACAAAGAAATAGTCCCAAGTTAATGGAAAATTATTCAAGAAAATTTGCATTTCTGGATTTAGGTTATATTTTGGTTGGCATTCTTGTTTGGTTGTTGAAAATAATGATATAACCCAGTGTACGAATTGTTTTGGATTCGATCATAGAAGACACGAATGTAGTAATGAAAGGATATGCTCTTTTTATGGGGATAATCATGATAAAAAAACTGCAGCAAAATTTCTAGTGAGCAAAAATGTCATAACTGTTGTTTGTCAAATAAAAAATATAAAAAAATTATCCAACAATCATATGGCAACTGAAAAGGAACCTTGTGAAACATACAAATTTCTCCAAAGGCTAAACTTTTCAAATAATAATTTTAGTAGTTCAAATGGATTGGAATACAGGAGTTAGGGAAAATCAGTCAATTTCTGATTTTTCTTCAAAACCTGTAAATTCATTGAAGATGTATTTTAATGCCAGCTCGATGACGATAAAATGGATGAACTTAAAATAATAATAAATGAATGTAAGGCAAATCTTATCGTAATCTCAAAAACATGTGCAAGAGCAATGTTATTATAATATAAAAAATTACAAATCAAGTTACTCTTCTAGAAAAAAAGAGGTGTGGTATAGGAATTTATATTGAATAAAAAATCCAATTTGATATTTTTCAGAAAGAGGAAAGTATTATCTTATATTCCCTTATTAAAGTTGAATCATTCACTTTTATAATTTGTGGTATATACCGCCCTCCTTAACTATAATATTAATAATTTTTTAAGATTTTTAGATATAAAATTCCAAATGATAAATCAATTGAAAACTGTCTGTTTTATTTTGGGACATGAATGTTGATATACTCAATAATAAAAATAGTGATGTAAATAGACTTCATAATTTATATGTTGCTAATAATTTTAAATCGTGTAACATCAATATCTCCACCAGAGATCAAAATTTAGGAAGAAACAGAAATATGTGAACATTTAAATGAAAATTCTGTAACAATTGCAGAAAAAATTTCTAGTAACATTACTAATATTGAAGATGATTCTTTATATAAATATAGTTCTGAATTTTCTATGTTTCTGGAACCATCAACTAGCCAAGACATTGGAGAAATCATCAGTAACTTAGATTCTAGAAAATAACCTGGTTTTGATAATTTGAATGTACATATTGTGAAAAAGGTTCAATCAGAATTATCACCCATTCTCAGTATACTAATAAATAAATCTTTTGAGAGTGGAAAACTACCGGAAAATATAAAAATTAACAAAGTTAAACCTATTTTCAAAAAGGTAGAAAATGTGATCCCAATAATTATAGACCAATGTAAATTCTCAATGTTTTTTCTAATTTTCTTCAAAAAGCTATTCACAGCAGATTGAAAGAATATTTGTATTCAAAAATCTTTCTATATGAGGGACAGTATGGCTTTCGTAAACACAGTGATACAGAGTCTGCAGTATCAGATATCCAATTACAAATAATCAAAATAAAAAATGTGGTGTTTTTTTACTGGATCTGCGTAAAGCATTTGACACTGTTAGTCATCAAATTTTATCGAGAAAATTATATGAAATAGAAATTCGTGGAGTGGGTCATAACTGGTTTGAAAATTATTTATATGTAGGAAACAATATCTTGGAGATTATAATAGTTCATTCAGAGATATATCTTGTGGGGTACCTCAAGGTCTTTATTGGGACCATTACTCTTTCTTATTTATATAAATTTGGCTTCACAATTGAAATTAAGCGGACCATTAAAATTACTACATTAATTTACAATAGTTATGACTCAGATTTCATCAGAATTCACATGAAAAACGATTTGAAAATAATTTCACATTGGCTAAATGTACATAAGCTCACATCAAATATTGAAAAATCTTCGTTTATGTATATAAATTAAATGTATAATGACATACAATTTACTTCCTACATACTTGAAAAAAATGCGTTTCAATAGTTTTTTCAAGATTAATTTGAACAAATATTGGATCTCTCGGTAAATTATGCATTTTATTTTGCAAAACACGATAATATAAATAAATATAATGAGAGAAATATATCCTTTTTTTATTATAATCCATAATTTTTTGGAAAAACACTTCTTTAAAAATATATTTTATTTATTATGTATTACTGTATCCCTAATATAAATAATTGTATCCTTTCTTGGGATGAATAAAGTTGTTGTTATTATTATTATTATAAGTGGAAGAAGATTGTAGTTTTGGAGAAATTTCAATAAAGCTTTTGATATAGTTATCATTCAAAATGCATCAAGTCACGTTTCTGAATTCAGCAGACTTTTTTATGTAAGAGAAGTTACTTTCAGAAAGCAGTTGTTTGGATGTTTTCCTTGATACATGTCAAAGTCGACGGGTGCGCCATCTGTGATTTCTCTCGTCATTATCTCGATTTTTTAGGATTCACGGTGAATCTGTTGGATTGAGATACCACATATTTTCAGATTCTACGCGACATTTCCAAGATTTTGGTTCGAAGGTCAGTTCTTAACTTTTTTCGGATTTTTTTTATTCTCTATCGATCCAAAAATCCGTTTCTAGACTAATTCGGCCATTCTGAATAGATTGGCGAACGCAGAACTGCACTATCTTCCAACGTTCCCGAGTTAGAGAAAAAAAATCCGGACTTCAGGAAAAAAGTCCGGAAATAATTTTATTTCTGGAAAAAATACCCAAAATAGTTTTTTCCATAGTTTTTTACATAAGTGTCCAGAATTTCACACCGGTCGCTACGCCCTTCCCATAATAACTTTTCCAATTTGGAGTAGGAAAAAATACTTTGATTTCATTTTACTCCTCGTCATTCGAAAGTGAATTATTTTTTCTATAAGAAGCTGAAGTTTCAAAACAATATCTGCGTTCCTGATTTTTCTACGATTTTTCGAAGAGAAGTCTGCATGATAAAACGCAGCATGATAAAACACATTTTTGATGACGCCCGTGTCGACGTTTGAAAAATTGAAATAATAAAAAGGCTTTCCGGAAAATAACTTTTTCTGGCGTAATAAAGTCCGCTGAATTAAAAAATCCCGTCAATAGGTGCGCAGCTAAGGAAGCTATGATGTCGCAAACACTCGAAACGTTGGTGCGATGGCGGAAAAAATTGTAATAGCTCCCCTATTCCATGTCCTAACGACGAGATGGTCGCGTTTTTAAATTCAGCGGACTTTTATATGTAAGAAAAAGTTACTTTTGGAAAGCCGTCTTGTAAATTTTTTCCTTGACACATGTCAAAGTCGACGGGGGCGCCATCTATGATTTCTCTCGCCATCATCTCGATTTATATACAGGTAAAACTGACAGCCAGCGTGCATTTACTTCAAAGGAAGAAATTTTGAATATTTTTGGTAGTTGTAGTTCAGACGTCACCAAAAAATATGGATTGCTGTCTCTGGGCTACCAAAAGGTATTCTTCTGAAAGTGTGACCCATTTAAAATGGAACCACCCCTGTAGAATTTGCATTTTTCAATCAATCTAAAAAAAAATTTTTTTAATATTAAGCATCGAAAACTGTATCTTGACACAAATTTTCATGACTTTTTTTTTTCTTTATCAAAAACGGCAAAAGTTTATTAGGCAATTTTTGTTTTCAAGTTTGACTACACCACTGGATTCATAATCGTTATAAATAAAAACCATCAAAATTTCATAAAAAAATATTCGATATAATTTTTATTTAGATTATAGACAAATTTAAAATCTGGCAACACCGTCGATACAAATAGAAACCAGTGAATTGTACAAAAACCAAGTCAATAGCTCATTCCGTTCTACAGTTATAAGAATGGTAATGTCAGCAATTTGTGGTGGAAGCGATTTTGTAATAAAAATCTGACTAGGCCACTGAATTTGTAAATTATATTCCCTTAAAATCATGTATTTAAGTGTAGGTTATAAGTGTATTCGCAAAGAACAGAAAATTTGAAATTCATTTTCAAGTTATACAGTAGTACATTTTTCAATAGCCGATAAAAACGAAATGAACAGAAACAAGTTTTAAAGAATTTATTCAACAATAAAACGTCATTAAGCAAAAACTAAAACTGAAATAAATATTACTGTAAAATTAAATATTTGAATTTTTGTGGCTTCTACCAAACCTCCATTTAGTTCGACACATTTATCGTATCTCTTCCGAATATTTTTTACACTATTTCTTAGTTGTTGAGGTGTAATTTCGGCACAAATCCAGTGGCGTAGTCAGGTTTTGATTACAAAATCGCTTCAACCTCAAATCGCTCACATCACTATACTTTCAGGAGTTATAACTGTAGAACGGAATGAGCTATTGACTTCGGATTTTCACTGTACAAGTTCACTGGTGATCTACTTTGTATCGACGGTGTTGCCAGATTTTTAATATGTCTATAATCTAAATAAAAATTATAATCAAATACTTTGTTTCCAAAATTAAAGTTGTTGTAACTTCGTTGTTAACCAATATTTTTTTAAGAAATTTTGATGGTTGAAGTCCAGTGGTGTAGTCAAATTTGAAAACAAAAATTGCCTAATAAACGTTTGCCGTTTTTGACAACGAAAAAAAAACCATAGAGTGCCTTGGAAATAAAACTAAAGTTATGAAAATTTATGTCAAAATACAGTTTTTGATGCTTGATATTAAAATATTTTTTTTTGAGACTGATTGAAAAATGCGTATTCTACAGGGGTGGTTCCATTTTAAATGGGTCACACTGCATATAAAAAAATAACTCACCTATTACTCAGCAGAGAATTCATAATCATCAAACTGTCCTCAAGAATGGTGATAATTTCCCCGGTCTCTTGCCCTTTCAAGAGCAACTCCCCCCTTGTCTTGAAATTGGAGAACGACAATTCAACGATCGCCCAATCGGCGATGACCTGCTTCAGTTTGGCCTCGATGTCTTTTTCCTTGACGGCGCTTATGCAAATGTCTTCGACGTCGTCTTTGTATTTCAACAGCGGGGCGTCCATCACGTTCCTCAAGGTGAATGTCGGCGAATCCACGTCGAAAGAGTAGTTCGTTAGGGTGGCCATCCGTTTCCAGTGACGATCTTTCATGGCCTTTGAAAAACAAAACAAAAATCAAGGGTATCAATACTGGCAAGTCTGTGGTGTTCCGCAAGGAATAGTCTTGGACCCCTCGCACTGCAAAATGTATTCAATTCAATTGCATCTATTACCTCATGGTCTTCCTTGTTCTAGATCGATTTTTCGAGGAAAATCTCCCATAATAGTAACAAGTACGCAAAATGAGGCTTTAGCTGACGAATCTTATTTCTTACGGACGAGGCACCAACCGAGTACGTGCGTACGTGTTGCATACATTTATTTGTATTGTATTTTCTTTCCGGGTTTGCATATTTTTCTGACTAGACGGGTCGTGAAATATTGTTCATCATATGAATGACTCCTATATTAGACTTTTTAATAATGCTAGGTTTTCCATTCAATTTTTCACGGAAAATTGAGTAATGAATATTTTTCTGAATATTATTGAGGACCACTTCTATAATATTTTCATTTCTTTTAATATTTTAAGTCAAAAAATGGAACAGATGGTTTGAAAATTCATGGAAAATAACAATATACCAAATTTCCATTGGCTTGGGTTCATATTCCTGCAAAATCGGACAGACACACTCAAGCTAAATATTTTCTTTTATTTTCATAATTACCCCTTCAGAATCGCTTATAAGTCGAAAGAAAAATGTAGCAAGTCTGAAATAAGTATTTAATAATAAATAATAACTTTATTGATCCTGAGAAACATACATGTTTATAATAAGGATCTTAAACTACTACATATTATAAACATTCATTGTGAAGTGATTGTAACAAAATTCAATAGTAGAAAGGTCAATATAGTAAAAAATTCGTTTTAAATCTATGTTTTGAAGCATATTTCTTCAAGCCACTTGGTATATATATTCTTTTTTCATAATCCTTTTTTTTACCAAAGAAAATTCCAAATAATTTATAGTTTATTGCGTCCCCTGAAACGTTTTTAGGATATTAACTATAATTTTTCGAATAAACAAATTTCAGTCTGTTGAAATGTACTATACAGTGCTTCTCAAAAGTCCCCTTCCCCCCCTCTTATTTTTGGAACGATTATACATAAGCAATTGAAATTTGGGAACTGAATATTGAAGGTTGTAAACTTCCCTACTAGTGATGATAGAAGGTATCGAAAAAACCCAATCAATGATACTAATTTTGTTTGTGTCTATGGCAGTTTTGGCAACTTTCTTTTAAAAAACGCAAAGCTGTGATGAACTAAATCAGTTAATACTAAAATTCCAAATTCAAGCTCCGCCTCTGCATAGTTGTCAAATAAGCTGACGTTTTTGTTCGTCTCCCTAATTCGACGTTTTTGTAATTGTCCAAGTTTTTGTACATTTAATAATTTGTTTATTGTTGATCGAACTTTTAACTGTTTTAGCAGCTTTTGGTACTTTTAATCTTTTTGTACATTTTAATAATTTGTTAAACTGTTGTGAGCCGAACGTTTAAGTGCTTCAAGAAGCGAAATGGTACGTGCTTTAGGTGATAAAGTAGCAGCGATCCTAATTCTTGGTGAAACTGGACCAAATATTCATGCAGCAGAACGCATTTTTTATGAGAGGTTTCCCGATCGCCCCGTTTCGAGGACTTATTTAAGGGCGCTTCTTCGTAAGTTTGAAACAACGGGTAGTAGTAATGATGCGAAACGATCTGGCAGACCACAAATTTCTGATGAGAAAAAAATTGATATACTGGCAGAAGTAATAGTTAATCCTACTTCTTCAGCAACTCACGTTGTTGTGAAGTCAGTCGAAGAGTACACAGGGTGTTGAACAAAAAACAAATTTCATCCATACAAATTAAAAATGGTTCATCAACTCTCAGACGACGACCCAGACCGAAGACTAGAATTTTGTGAAAATATGGAAACTAAAATTAACCAACAGCCAGACTATGTCAAAACAATTTGTTTTAGTGACGAAAGTACTTTCTATCTAAATGGAAATGTAAATACACAGAATGTGAGGTATTGGAGTGACACAAATCCTCACCTGTTTCGTGAAACACATACCCAATTTCCCCAGAAGGTGAATCTTTGGGCAGGTATCCTGGGAAACCACATCGTTGGGCCTCTTTTTTTAAATACTTATTTAACTGGTGAGGTTTATCTGGAGCTGTTGCAAAACGCAATAGAACCGTTAATCCTTGAAATTTTGGAAGATAATCCAGATGAATTCGGCAATTTGGAAATAACATTCCAACAGGATGGTGCTCCTCCACACAATTACGGTGCAGTAAGACGGTATTTGGATGAGGAGTATCGTGGTAGATGGATTGGACGACGAGGTTCAACGGAATGGCCAGCTCGATCACCGGACCTCACACCTTTGGATTTTTTTCTGTGGGGGTACCTTAAATCGAAGGTTTACGCCACTGAGACTGACAATATTGACGTTTTAAAACAACGTATTGTTGCAGAATGTGAGGCTGTTTCCGCAGACACATTTGCAAAATTACGAGAAGAGTTCAAAAATAGGATATTTCACTGTCAGGAAGTAAATGGAGGTCACTTCGAGCAATTCCTTCAAGTAGATACTGATTCTTAAATCTGTAATTAATATCATACTGAATGGAATTTAAATTTTATTGTTTACTAATGAGCCATTAAAACTGCCATAAACACAAACAAAATTAGTATCATTGAATAGGTTTTTTCGATACCTTTTAAAAGAGGTGTCGCTTGCCGTAGGGTTCTATTTGAAATTATTGGTCACAATGGCCTTGTGACGTCATCTTAAACGATTTCGTCATCTATCATCACTAGTAGGGAAGTTTACAACCTTTAATATTCAGTTTCCAAATTTCACTTGTTTATGTATAATCGTTCCAAAAATAAGAGGGGGGGAGGGGACTTTTGAGAAGTACTGTATACTTTCAACATTGGTTTGGGTCCGAAGTCGATTCGATTATTTTCACTTTTCGACGAATATACGTGATATTTTAAAAAAAATGACAAACCCACTCATGCCATGAAAATACAAAATTTCAATAAACCACGTCGTTCGATAAAGAACATCTGAATGTGAATCTGTGGATATCAAGTTTGTTCTCGGTTGTACAACACTATAGGAAATCGAACAATACCTTATTAGCCATCAGCTCAAGCAAAGGACAGGTTTCACTGAAATCGTCAATTTTTTTCTTCAGTTCCTGGAAGGCTGGCCAATCTTTCATGCCTTTAGGCAATTTTCGACACCTAGAAGCAATCGTAGGAATGTAATTTAAAAAAAGGTATTCAATAAAAAAATATATAAAATGAAAGTTACACAGAGTTTAAATATTCTCAATTTAATATCTTGATCCATGGAAGATAGTGGCTACAGTTTTTCTTTCAGTTCTAGATGATTCCACATCTGATGTTATGGACACCCTGTTCATATTATTTTTAAACAAATCAAGTTCACAGAGTGTTCCAGAAATCAGTACAAGTTTTAACCGCAGTTGCAGAAGTAGTATAGAGTAAAATTATTCTTGAATACTTATCATTTTTATTACACCAAATTTTGTTGTGCCCGCCCTTGATATAGTCACTCAAAAAGATGCACTATATGCAATTTTTTCTTATTGCAAATATCTCGAAAATTATTCTTGATGATTGAGGTGCTTTTTATAATAGTTGTCTGCTGATTCAATTATTTTCTATTCTTCAAATCGTTTATCAAAAACATGTTATGAAGAATAGTCTTTGGAAATACACTAGAATGTTATTTGGAAAACTTGCTGAGTATTGGTATTCACATCTAAATAAGATGAGGAAGGTTGGAAAAAATGCATTTTTGAGTGTATACATTTTCCTTTATTTCAAAAGCTTAGTTAAGCTGAGCCCTTTCGGCTTAGCCATCATCAGAGCTTTTTTCGTCAAATTAGAGTAAGATTACATCTCTTGAGAAATACAAAAACATGGTTAACAATAAACTGGCGTTGAATATGAAATAAATACAGTCACATACTTCTCGGAAGGCTGATACATTTAAAAAAATGTGAATCTTTATCAACTTGTACATAGTTTTCGGAAAATCTGATGTACAGAACAAAAAAGTTTAGGATGAATCCTGATACATAGTGATTTGAGTGGAGACAAAGGCAACAACACTAAAAATAGGCAAATTGGAAATTAGGATTTGGATTCATCAAATAGGATGTAACTGGTAATTCAGAAAGTTATTTTGTCCCATTCAACTGTAGACTGTTGTAGCAAAATCGGAGGAATCACCCTGTAAGAATATATCACCGGGTTTGAAAAATATATTCTGGTACCAGATATGGAATAACATTCTGTTAATTGTAACCTAGATTCAGTATTTTAACCGAAAACAAAAATAATCATTTTCGTAGAATTCTTGACATCTGCTAGCCATAGTTCGAGGTAGTACCGCTCAAGTAACGGGGTGGTGGGGGCGCCACCTCTCGGATAACGAACGAAGATCAAGCAGTAGCTCCACCCACGACTAGACTCGGGGGATTGGTCAACGGAGTCATTACGAATTAGTTTATAGTTTTGCAAAATCCCACCTCATTGGTTAGGTAATTACTCAAGTACGGATGCGTTGTAAAATAGGGGATGAAATTATTGTATCTGTCGAAATTTGATTTAAGTGGGGGTTCTTAAAGAACTTAGTAAGAGAAATTTTACGTAGGAATTTCTCGCAGAAAAATAGTCAATTGATATTTCATCGTGGCCCGGGTTAAACTAACTTATCAGAAATTTTATTCACGGCAGTAGTGCCTTTTCCGTTTTGGTTAGGCTAGAGAAAAGTTAAAAATTAATTTAGTCCGTATCGAGATAAGTGCTTACGTGCGAGTTAGCGTCCCGGTCATTTGAACTAGTCGGTTTCGCGGGGGAGTCTTTTCAGATAATTACCAAATTTCGTTCACCAGAAACTCTGGGATTCTTTGTTCTACGTAGAATTTTCCAACTGTCGAAAGAAGTACTTTAATATAATGAATTATTGGTTGCAGAGTGTTATGCAATCAGCTTAGTTTTTGCTCACAAAGTTCACTCAATTTATTTTCTACTGTTATTTATTTTATCTAGTCTTGATTCACAAAGTTTCATTCAATTTATTTTCTTTACGTATTTATTTCATCCACATAATTAATCTCCTCAATAAAAGCCATCTATAGAATCAGTTCGTTTTCTTGAGAAATACTGGGAAGTTGGGGAAGTCTTAACCAAAGTTACGGGCGACTTTTGATGAAAAGTGTACGCTGAAAATACACCGGGGAAGGAAAACCTAAGATTCCCAGCATTCCAGGCGCAGAGAGACGACCTGGTCCCTTTTTGGAGTGGGTTGAGATAGGTATGTAATTATATATGTTAGAAAAAAATGTCTTCGGGTATACTGTCAGAACCCCATGAGTACAGAAAAACTTTCAAACATAAGAAAAAACAAGTTATTAATAAATATGAACTCTATGGCCAGAAAACATAATTCACTGGGAATGAAAATAAATTTTTATATCAAATACTCGACCCAACTGATAAACAGGGCACGTTAAAAATAGATAACCTGCTAGCCCAGAATGCATATAAAAAACAGGCACCTTTCACAACGGAGCTATTAACAAATCGTCACCCTCCTAGTTACGCACCTCTAAGGAATTTCATAGTAAACAAAGAAACTATAAATCATAGGTTTTGACAGCTCTTAAGTGCAATACGACCACGAAATAGATAAATCATTCATTTTTTATACATTCTTTCGGCTACCGTAACGAGCCATTAATTACTAAGAAGGTGATTTATTATGACAAGTAGAATATAACTAACGTTAGGAATGTGACCCCGCGAGCTAACAAAAACAATACATGGAAGGGGAGATCCTACAAACGCGCGAACCCGCGAGCAACTCAGTTCATAGTACAATAAAGTCCATATAACATGGCTATTCAGACGGTCATGATATTTTTCAAGATCGAAGCAACCATCCTGAGGTTGTCAAAACAAGGAATCATCCGGCATAAGATTATACCCAGATATGTTTTTCTTTAATAAACAGTGCGAGATAATAATTTAAACACGTAATTTCGGAAAATACAGTGATAAGCATTCCATTAAAGTTTTATCGTGTAAAATAAAAATACCGAGTGAATACAGTGATGACAGTGGATGGTTTGGAGTAAGTTATCTGTTTTTCTGAACTTATGTTTTGGTCAAATGCTTTGAAATGACTGTTATTTCGGAATTTGGCATATAATATATCTCCATAGTTCATGTTCATTTAATAATTCATTCATATTATTCCCCAGTATTTTTCTATTGACATTTTTGTTTATTATTATTTATTTTCCGATTTTTATCCTGTCAAAAACTATACAGAAAGAATAGTTTCAATTTTTCTTTATAGTTTGCTAATTCTGTTTCATATTGAAAAGGGAAACATCTGATTTAATGAACATCCTGTTTATATTTTCAACAAATCAATCTGTTTCATAATTTTGTTTCTCTCAACTTGAAACATGATATGTACCTATATTTTGATCATATTATATAAATATATTTCTTATGATTCCGAGTGCATTATTGGTATAAAATTCTGAGATCGGTATTACTTCTAGATAAACGCCCCACACTCCCAAGTATATAGAGAAAGGGATATTTCTTGAAGCCGCTCTCGGTTCAATTATCCCCAAGTAATTGATGCTCCCTATATATCAAAGTAGTTACTTTGACGAGCAATTCTACAAAAAAGGATCAATCAAATATAGGGACACTATGTTTGAGATTTCCCTAGCGTTATTGGTTTATTAGTGTTGAATATTTCTTCCGATAACCAGCCAGTGGCGTAGTTGGAGATATCAGAGTAATATTTATTTTAATACACACTTTTTACTACTGTAGCTTACCACGAGTAGTTAGTGAGGGATTTAACCATCTTATTATATAATTCCATAATAGACCAGTGGCGTAACAATACGCTGATATAACAACCGTCCATTCACCCAAATTATCGAGATTAGTAATGAGTAAGTAAGGAATTTCGAGTAAGATTTCAATGCCAAGTCGAGTATTCAGGGAGTATTCGGTAATTCGGTGGTATTCTTCACAAATTGAACCCACATTGGGCCAACCGACAAATGCGTGAGTTATTCGGTAAAGTCAATCAAACACAACAGTGTGTTATACTGTGTTATATCATTTCGGTGCTTTGTGAACTTGCTAGGTTGTTATAGTAAGTGTTATTCAACAATGTTATTGTTATAACTGTAATATGAGTTTCTTCCAAAGTTTGTAAGAGATTTTTACAAAATGGGGATTTGGTGTACTACTCCCTTCGATTTTTATGAACCAGAACTTATGAAAGTGAGGTCCGATAAATGTTACCGAGATACCTGTTTTGGAATTCTTGTAGCTCAGCAAAAATGACCTCAGTGTCCACGTCGCTCCACATGATGTCATAATAACCGTCTATGCTGTGGTTCACAGCCAAATAAAGCCCATAGAGCTTATTAAGGAGATTGAATTCTTTCTTGCGCTTATGCAAAATGGTATAGTCCTTCACTTCCAGACCGAAAAGACGCTCCCCGCTACTGTACATCTCGAACTTCCTCCACAATTCGTCGAACCTGTCCTGGAACGCCAAAACTCGATCGCTCGCCTCCCTGGCCGACAGACCCAGTATCATGGGACCTTTCAGTTCGAAGTCTATGTCGAACTGTTCGACTTCTTCGCCGAATTTCGCCACTCCGTTCGTTAGTTCTTCCAGCAGGGGCCCTTGCACGTCGCAAATGTTCTCTTGGACTACCTTGGACTATATACAAATAAAAAAATTAAATGTTTTATCAATTATTGAACTTTTCTTGAAGTTCTGTGAGCTGATTATATTGTTGGAGTAAAGTCTAATAACTAAAACCACTATGCCGACGTTTCGACTTCAATAGAAATCTTCAGAGCCCTACAATCGAAAAGGTGTTTGGGACCATAGGCATCCAAAATATTTTGTTCTACTGAATATGGGAAATTATAATTGAACCATTTCCAATTGCAGAAGCTGTTTCTATAAAGAGCAAATCAAAAACTCACTTTGCTAACACGAGAGTATATGCGAAGTAACGGAACTAAAAATAATGTGTACTACAGTCAACGTGGGTTTGAGTGACAGCTGTCTAGTTCTACAGCAGATTCGTCTGAGCCAATCAAGACGGACCGCAAGCCAATGATAATGCTTGTAGGTGTGTCGATACGTTGGAGGGTCAAGAAAACTAATAATTCACGAGTTATATTTGTGTTTCAACAGGTCTAAATAAATAAAAGCCAGTAGCGTCTGTGGGGTGCGCCGACGAAATAAATTTTAAAATATTATATAGTTCTGTTCTTTTTTTCGACCATTGGAAAATAAAATTGCACAAAGTAGTGATGAAATTGCACAGATGAGTGAGAATAATATCAGATATGAATTTGACAACAAAGACTTGCAGATACAAACCCAGCAAGTTATTTTAAATACAGAGTGGGCCATTGAAAACGAAACAGCGGCTCTGTAGGTCGGCAGAACCGAATTATATAAAAATGCTCGGACACGTCAATTACATTTTCGAGGGGGACATCGTTCGCGATGAAATTCACTCGAAATACATTCCATCCCTCGGAGCTGTGACCGCCACCCCTAAATTTTTAAATGGCAACATAATGCAAGTGATACCTCATTTGGAAAGGTATTTTCCTTCTTAATATCAAACAACAAGAATAAATTAATTCTATCGATTCGTTTTCGAGATATAGGAACTTGAAGTTGGGAAATCACTTTTTATTCACTCAATCAATAAAAACAATATCTGATGAAAGCAACTGTCGCAATAATATTATTGTCAATGAACTAAATGTTCAAACTGTCTACCACCCATTTGCATACAATAGTACAAGTTCTGTTCAAACCGAGACCTCACATTTCGTAGCATTACCGGCGTTATTCGACGGCATTCTTCAATAATTCTCCTTCGTGAATCTTCCAGAGATTCTGGTTCGGTTGCAAATATTTTGTTTTTCAAGTGACCCCACAGGAAAAAGTCGAGTGGGGTTGAATCTGGAGATTTTGCTAGCCACTCTATAGAGCCTCTTCTTCCAATCCAACTTCCAGGAAACATTCTATCCAAAAACGCCCTAACAGGCTGTGCATAATTGGAGGTGCCCCGTCTTGTTGAAATATCAAGTGGTCTTCATGGTAACGATCGTCATTTTCAATGATGTCTACTAATTGTGGATAAACAAATTCATTCAATAATTCCAAATAAGTTTCTCCTGTCAGGTTACCATCGAGAAATACTGGTCCAATCAAACGGTCCCCAAAAATACCGGCCCCGACATTGAGTTTTTGAGGAGTTTGAGTATGGAATTCGTGGAAAACATATGGATTGGCATCTGACCAATAACGACAATTATGACGATTCACAGTCGAATTCAAAAAGAATGTAGACTCATCAGAAAAGCAGATGTTGAAAAGGAAATTCTCATCAGCATCTATTCTCGTAGTCATAATTTCACAAAATTTCTGTCGCCTCTCAAAATCATCTTCATTCAATTCGTGTACCAAATGTATTTTGTAGGGGTGGAATTAATGATGTTTCAGGAATCGGCGGATACTGGTTCCACTGATATTGGGAACACTAGCCAATTTCCTTGTGCTCAATGTTGGATCTCCATGAACTTGTCCTAAAAGTGCAACTTCAACAGCTTCATTTCTCAACGGAAATTTACGTTGTGGGTCTCGTTTCTTGTTGGCTACTGATCCAGTTTGACGAAATTTTTGCACTAATTCTAGAATGTATTTTCTAGTAACAAGTTTATCTAGATGCATTTCATTGAACAAATTAGCTATACGGTTACCGCACTCATCATTTAAAAAAAATGTTATTATTTCAACTCTTTCCGCGATTGTATACACCATTATTGCGGAAATATATTCAGCAGCTTTAGTCAAGTAATTCACTCTAATGTCGTCAAACAAAGATCAGTTTGACACTGATAGACGTCCACAATTGCGATTTGGCGAAAAAATTTATATTTATTTAGTAAAAGTTGACACAATTATTTCATTCGTTCTATAGACGAATAATATGAAACAATATTCATACAACGAAAACGAGTGTAGCTTATTGGCAGTTAATTTTACAGTTGGCTACAAAATCGAAATAGACTTACTAAACACAATCTTGACATCAATTGCCACAAACGCTAGAAATAATTCTCTTTTGAGATCTTTGTTAACATGAAAGTATAGAGATACTTTTACAGACACATGCACATTATAAAGGGTTCGGTTTGCCACAAACATAAATATAGAAAAACATACATAGGACTCACCCTGTTTCAAACTTATTCACTGGAGTAGGTTTTTAAACGACAATTAGTTCTATTATTATTTCGAGTAATCTCGCGTCAATTGGTTATTTTATTTTATTCGCCCGGTATATTAGTATAGCGCGATATGGCTATGGTTTTTCTAAGAGATCATGAACCATCGAATTGCGGACTTCCGTTGACTTATCTCGGTTCGGGAAGCGTTGACAAAAATAGGCAATTTTTGGAAAAACTACTGTTCACTCGTGCTTTCACTTGGAGCGTTCAATACTTGTTTTGACTTGGTTTGCAGTTGCTTAGTCTTAATGGTTTCTGAAGTTCACTACATTGACTATTTTACTGGTACGCTTCTCATCATTATTTTACGATACTGTGATTCGACGGACTTCTTAACCTCACTTTTGAGAGAAACATATTACCGTGTAACGACTATGATATGACTGGCTTGGCTACTGTTCTAACACTGATTATCTGCTGGCTCGCGTTTCATGTTTTTATACTATTCAACCCTAGCTCGCGTCATACGTTATTTTCATTCCCACACCCGTTATCTTCAACTGGTCATGATAATTAATAATTAATGGGTTTGTTTTGGTCCTATACGCATGAATAAATACGATGAAGTTTTAATGAGTAAATTTTTAATGGCTGTCAATTATCTTATAGATGTATCGCGTTTTTATGTTGCTATGATTCAATAAACAAAGTTTTATGATGACGCGATGTCAACAATTTTGGAAGTTATGGTTGTGTGTACTAAATATATCGCTCCGTGGACGTTAATAGCTGTATAAATAAAGGGTTTTATTAGGACATTTTAAATTTCCTTTCTTATCTTCAAATGAAGTACTATTTTTAATGAGCTTATACCATATCAGCGTGTTTTTGTGTGGAAGAATTATGTTTTTATAATCTCTCCGATTGAACTGGTTTCTTGTCTGGCTATGAAGTTCATCTTACAGAATATTGTGTGGCTTTTTCAGAAATGAGAGTTTTTCTACAATTATGGGACATAACATGTTGGTGAACAGTTAGATCACTTAATTCCTTGACAATGATAATTATCTTTAAACAGTTGCATTGTTAGATGTTATTTTTATTGATTGAGTGATTAAAAAGTGATTTCCCAACTCAAAGTTCCTATATCTCGAAAACGAATCGATAGAATTAATTTATTTTTGTTGTTTGATATTAAGAAGGAAAATACCTTTCAAATGAGGTATCACTTGCCATATGTTGCCATTTAAAAATTTAGGGGTGGCGGTCACAGCTCCGAGGGATGAAATGTATTTCGGGTGAATTTCATCGTGAACAATGTACCCCTCGAAAATGTAGTTGACGTGTCCGAGCGTTTTTACTATAATTCGGTTCTGCCGACCTACAGAGCCGCTGTTTCGTTTTCAATGGCCCACTCTGTAAATTTGATTGCATTGAAAAGAAAAATATTCAGAAATCTGATAATGCAATCATAGTAAGAACAGCAGAAATAACAAAAATAAATACATTTTCCATTTACCATTTATCGAGTAATCACGAGAGGAGTTGTTTTGGATCATACTGAAAATAGAAAAACGTTGAGGAAAAATTGAAAAAAATGACAGAACTACGCAAGACTTTATACGTTGAACTATTTACGATTTATATAAGGAGAACAGGGTTGCGACATTGGAAGTTATACAGCAAAAACTACCAGATTATCCAGATTACCATTATACCAGCGTGGAGACATTGCGTCAAGTTTCAATAAGTTGTGGTTTTAAACACAAAAAACTTGATAAGCGCATTTACCGAATCATCAAGGATAGTGCAATGGCGGCAAAATTATTTGCGTCAAATAAAAACTACAGACGTTCTAATAGACCCATAATTTGTCTTGATGAAACATGGTTCGACAGTCATGATGTGGTAAATTACGGTTGGGTAGACAATAGTGAAAATTGCTGTTCAAATGGGCCATGTTCTAAAGGGATACGCATTATAATAGTACACGCTGGAACTAAAGACAGTTTTGCACCTAATGCAATCTTCTAAAAGCTGTGCTGCTGATTATCATGAAGACATGACAGCAGACTTATTTGAAAAGTGGTTTAGCGAACAGCTTCTACCTAATATTCCACAACAGTCAGTGATTGTTATGGACAACGCATCGTATCACTGGCGGCAACTTCGTAAGATACCCAATAGTAGCAGTAGAAAAGCTGAAATAATTACATTTATGTCTAAAAACAATAAATCTCTTCCCGCGACCAATCGTGGGAAAGGCCCAACAAAAAAAGATTTTCTTACTGTTATAAAAGGTGTAAAGTTAGAAAAAAAATATTATATTGACGAGCTTTGCAAAGAACGAGGTCACACCCTTCTAAGACTACCTCCATACTATTGCTTAACCCTATAGAGATAGTGTGGACAAACGTAAAATCAGATTGATTTGTTGATAATATAAACAGGATGTTCATAAAATCAGATGTGGAATCATCTGCGACTGAAAGATAAACTTTAGTCACTATCTTCCATCGTCAAGATAACCTCTTGTGGGGTATTCATGTTGAAAAGGGAAACATTCTCAATTGAATATTGAATAGATTTTTTTTTCTGTGATTTGAAAAATCCACGATAAAAATGAAGTTATTTTTCGTGAATGTCTAACAGAAAACAACTACTTCCCCGGCTAAAGCCACGCTGGACATTGAACTACATCTGATAGATATTCTGAAAAGGCCCTAACTCAAAAGAAAAAATCTGAAATTGAAAATTTGCATTTTCATTCAGATAGTTATTTGATTTTCTATTCCAGTCTTAATTAAGAACTCATAAAGATGAATGAGGCAAAGAAGAATGTTTTCCAAAAGAGAGTACTCACCAGAAATCATTCGTAACATTGACGCAGGAGAGACATCGCATTCACTAGGTCTTCAATACATTTTTGTCGACGAAAATCTATTTCACGTTTTCTGTTAGACATTCACAAAAAATAACTTCATTTTAATCGTGGATTTTTCAATTCACAGAAAAATCTTTCTATCAATATCCAATTGAGAATGTTTCCCTTTTCAACGTAAAATCAGAATTATGAAAATGTAATCAAACTCCAAAACTGAGTAAAGAGGTTGTTGAAAACGTAAGAAAAGTTATGACAGGAGACCACCAAGAGGTTTGGAAAAAATGTGTTGAACATATTATAAAAAATGAAGACGAGTTGTGGTTTTACCCTCTATCCAACCCATTATAATACAACAAATAATGATTCATTCAGAGAGTCTGCTGTCGTGATGATTGCTTATAAACAACCTTTGAAATTAAAAGGTTTAGATTTTATTTGTTTCTGTTTTTATAAGTGTAAGTACCTAGAATATTTTGTTTGTTTTTTTTTGCAAAGAATTAATTTTCGGTTGTGGTTTTGGCTTTGAAATATCGTTTTCCAAAAAAAATCGAATGTTCGACAATTCTAGTTTCTAAGTATCGTCTAGTCTGTCCGATGTACACTTTGTTTGTCAACTCCAAGTTCAAATAATTATCGATCTGCTTTAGACAATACCATTTTCCTATTAATGGTATAACTATTTTATAGCGATTATACACATGAATCAACTTACATGATTAACCATATTCTGGAAATTGAACCTGAGTGATTCAATTCTGTCTATATCTTCTTTGGAAACGTCGATTTTGAATCTTGCGAACGTTCCATATGCTTCTTCCATCAGACCCAAATCCATGTCCATTTCGATGAAGTTTTCTCTTATGACTTCTAAACAATTCATTGCGTTTCTGCAAAAGAGATAATGAAGGAAGATCGCCAAGAATGTACAGGAGAGTCATATAAGGGTATGGGTTGTATCTAAAGAACTTTGGTTTACTGAGTTTCACAATTTGTAAGTTATGATAAAATTATTTATTTAGTTTTGAGCAGTTTTTATGTATTTCTTCCCAAAAAACATAAATCCACCCAGTCTCAAAAATATCCTTGAAAAATTACCGACAATCATCCAAATCTTTGATGGGTTTGTTCAGGATCTTCTGTTGAACTTTGATGAAGTCCACTATGGAATTGAGTTTTTCATTGTATCTGTATGCGAGTTTTTTGCCGAGGATGTGTTTCCAGGAGTCAGATTCCACCAACAATGCTAGCTTGAACTTTTCTAAAAAAAATATATAAAAAGTGCTAAAAAGTGATTCAATATTTTTATTGTTGAAAAAAACTGCAAATGATCGTAAGAAAACTAGTTTGTCAATTTTGATGACAACATTTTGGGATATGAATAATAATTTATATCCCAAAAAAAAATATTCTTTGACCTTAGCATAAAATACTTTTGATGCAAGTAGGCTTGTGTATTATTACGGGGTCGATCACCAAGAAAATGTCATGAATTTTGTCTTTCACACATGCAAACTCAGTAGATTATTATTAAATCAAATCTGCAATTTTTGTAACTCAATTTCCAAAAGAGATCGTACTTGATTTATTGAAAATAAAAGAACATAACACGATTTTCATACTACATAGAAACCCAAACAAAGGAGGAGTTTAACGATAATTACTAATGACATGCAACACTTGGAAGAAAGTTAATTTTATTTTGGTTTTCAACTGCAATGAATCAACAACGTTAACAAATCAACAAATTATATTATAAACAAACATCTAATAATAATAAAAACTTTATTCATTCCAAGAAATAATACAATTACTCATATTAGGAATACAATGAATACATAATAAATAACATATATTTTTAAATAAGTGTATGAATTATTTTATCGATGAAAAAATGATATATTTTTCTTATTATTATTTTTGATATTATCATGTTTTCCCAAATCAAATCAATTTATGTAGAGATCCAATATGTTTTCAAATGGACCTTGAAAAGTCTATTGAAATGCATTTTTTTGTAGGAAGTAAATTATTCATTGATTTGGGCGATTACTTTGATAAAATATTGACTAATGTTTCATATTAGTTTATTGATGGTTCAAGGTACTGGTATATGGATATACATTTTATTATTCTGTTTTGTATTACTTGCAATGATTTTATAATAGTTATTATTTTCAAATCGTTTTTCTTCTGAATTTTGATAGAATCTGAGTCACAACTATTGAAAATTCATGTAGTATCATCCGCATATGAATAAGAAAGAGTAAGGTTCCAATATAGATCCTTGAGGTACCACAATATATATATATAACTTTGCGATGTTTTATTTTTATTTTTAATATTACCATTTTTAGTATATATGTATTATAATAAGTATTGTATACAATTGGAGTTATCCGTTGAAATAAATAAATAAATAAATATATCTCTGAAAGCACTATTATAATCTTCAAATAATATTGTCTGCTACCAAATAAATATTTTTTGAACTAGCTATTAACCATTGAAATTTGATGATTAACAGTCTCAAAAGCTTAACGTAGATCCAGTAAAAAAAGTCCACATTTTTTTATTTTATCTATTTGTAATTGGATATCCGTTATAACATCTGATACTGCAAACTCTGTATCAGTGTGTTTACGCAAGCCATACTGTCACTCATATAGATTTTTTTTTTAATCCAAATATTCTTTTAATCTGCTGTAAATAGCTTAATCAAAAAATTTTGAAAAAACATTGAGAATTGGTATAGGTCCATAGTTATTGGGATCATATTTTCTGCCATTTTTGAAAATAGGTGTAACTTTGGCAATTTTTATATTTTCTGGTAGTTTTCCACTTTCAAAAGATTTATTTATTAGTATACTGAGAATGGGTGACAATTCCGATCTAACATTTTCACAATATGTACATTCAAATCATCAAAACCAGTTGATTTTCGAGAATCTAAGTTACTGATGATTGGTTGTTGGTTCCAGAAAGTAATGTTACTGGAATTTTGTTCTGAAATTGTAACATGTTCACTAAAATGTTTTTTCTTCAATTTTCTTGATGTGTTTTAATATAAAATTATGCTTTAGAATGTTTTTTAGTTTAGGTTGATTCTCACCCATGGTTATTTGTATTGGACCAACGTTGTGAAATTCTGGTAGCTGCTTGATGAATTCAGCTCTAGCGTCATACTGTTGGAACATTTCAGAAATCTCCACTATAAGAGGGTTACGATCACAGAACTCTTCTATCTGTTTGTCTCTTTCTTCAGCCCACAAGTAGCTGTATTCTAGATATTTCTACAAAAGGAATAGCATGTATTTCGAGGACGAGCTGAAAATGAGGAAAATTACCTCCAGAAGACTTATTACATCTGGTTGTACTAGATACATTACGCCTTGTAAGCTCATGAAGATCCGAACGATTTCCTTGTTTTCGCTAATTATTTTGAAATAATTGCTTGCCTTCGGTTTGGCTACCCTCAGCTCTGTGGGAAAAAAATCGATAACTCAGATGAGGGGTTTATAATCCACATTGTATTCTCAATATATTTTTTTACAGCTTTAAGGGGATAATCCCTTTGGTGTCGATTTTTGAAACTATACATACGTACATTGTTTACTTTACCAAACATTAATATTTATAGTTTCAATGATTTTTGCTTTTTGCCATTTGCTTTTTGTGATTGTTGACATTTAATGAAATTCATGTTTACCTGTTGACTATTGTTGAAAAAATGAGTGATTCAAGTTCAAATCATTATTGTTGTGTACCTCAAAGTGACTCTTGGGCAAAACGATTCCGTTGTACTGGAATAAGTTTTCATCATTTTCCATGAGAAAATGGACGTAACGTTCTGGTGCAGACTAATCTAGGATTGAGCGAGTTTATAGACAGACGATGGGCTCTTGAAGAAGAATACAGTCCCTTCCTAAAAGCTTCCTGTATCGTCTGTGGCCAAAAAAATAGTGAAAACAGAACCTTCAAAGAGAGTTGTGAGGAAGGAAAAACAGTTAAGAAGAGAAAAAAGAGATATTATTCAACATAACAAAAATTATTCATACAGTATAGAATAAATAATAGTTTAAAAAAACTAAAAACAGGCTTTTATAGAAAACCAGACTAAAAAATAGGAAATAAGAAAAACATTATTTTATTTTTGAAAAAGCGCGGGGTGCATGGTATCGCCTCGGTGTGTAATGTACTATATAATTATTGATACCATGCACCCCACGCTTTTTTTTAAATAAAATAATTTTTTTTCTTATTTTCTATTTTTCTAGTCTGGTTTTCTATTAAAGCGTGTTTTTTATTATTTTTTTGCAAATTAAAAAATGCAAAAATCTTATCAAATTAGGTAATCATAATCTCCGACCCCAAAAACCCCCACATACCAATTTTGAATAGAATCAGACCATAATCACAAAACTCGGCCGCCATTTTAAAGCCGCCATCTTGAATTTTCCAATTTTTACAAAAGAATCATGATATTCGACCCCAAAAACCCCCACATACCAATTTTGAATAGAATCAGACCATAATCACAAAACTCGGCCCTTTTAAACGCCATTTTGAATTTTCCAATTTTTACAAAAGAATCATGATATTCGACCCCAAAAACCCCCACATACCAATTTTGAATAGAATCAGACCATAATCACAAAACTCGGCCACCATTTTAAAGCCGCCATCTTGAATTCCCCAATTTTTACGAAAGAATCTGATATTCGACCCCAGAAACCCCCACATACCAATTTTGAATAGTTTCAGACCATAATCACAAAACTCGGCCCGCCATTTTGAAGCCGCCATCTTGAATTTTCAAATTTTTACAAAAGAATCATAATATTCGACCCCAAAAACCCCCACATATCAATTTTGAATAGAATCAGACCATAATCACAAAACTCGGCCCAGTTTAAAGCCGCCATCTTGAATTTTCCAATTTTACAAAGAATCATAATATACGACCCCAAAACCACCACATATCAATTTTTGGATAGAATCAGACCTAATCACGCAAAACTCGGTCGCCATTTTAAAGCTGCCATCTTGAATTTTCTATTTTTACAAACGAATCATAATATTCGACCCCAAAAACCTCCACATACCAATTTTGAATAGAATCGAACCATAATCACAAAACTCGGCCGCCATCTTGAATTTTTCAATTTTTACAAAATAATCATAATATTCAACCCCAAAAACCCCCACATACCAATTTTGAATAGAATCAGACCATAATCACAAAACTCGGCCGCCATTTCAAAGCCGCCATCTTGAATTTTTCAATTTTTACAAAATCATAATCTTCGACCACAAAAACCCTCGGATACCAATTTTGAAGCGAATCGAACCATAATCACAAAACTCGTACGCCATATTGGAGCCGCCATTTCGTTTTTTTTCACACAAAAATTTCTTAATGCATTGTCACCGGAATTATGTACACCCGCCGAATTTCAAATCATTCGGACGTCTGGAAGTGGGTCAAAATCGCGCCCAAACAAACAAACATACGAGTGAAGCTAATATAAAGCGTGTTAAAAGAGTAGCTATATATGTATATCTAGGTGATAATTAATGTTTATATGATTTTAGCCATTGTACACTTAAAACTTGTCGAATCTCTTGTGATTGTTGACATTCAAAGAAATTCTGGTTCACCTGGTGAATATTCTGTTGACTATTGTACGTCCTTAAGTGAAAAAATTAGTTACTCTAGTTCAAATCATTAATGTTGTGTACCTCAATGTGACTCTTGGGCAAAACGATCCCGTTGTGCTGGAATAAGTTTTTATCATTATCCGTGAGAAAATGAATGTAACGTGCTGGTGCAGACTAATCTAGGATTGAGTGAGTCTATAGACAGACGACGGGCTCTTGAAGAATATAGTTCCTTCCCAAAATGTTCCTGTATCGCGAGTGGCCAAGAAAACAAGTAAAAAAGAGAACCTTCGAAGAGAGTTGAGAAGAAATAAAGAGAGTTAAGAGAAAAAAGAGATATTATTCGACATACCGAAGATTATTCATACAGTATGGAAAAAGAGTGACTATAAGTGTATATCTGGTGATAAGGACACATTTTTACACCATCTTGTTTGTTTTAGATGAAATAAGAAAAAGTGTTTTAGTTTTATTTTCAATTCGAAAATTCACAAGTAATGTGTAACATTTCTTCAAAATAATTCATAACAATAATTCCCGATGACGTCCAGAAACTTTCAAAAAGTTTTTTTTTGCAAGCAGATTATAAAATAATTTGTCTCCTTCAAAGTGAGTTTTCGCAAATGATATTGTCTTAAGATTTAAATACGCCACTTCACTAGAGTCTTGAAATGAATAACACTATACAAAAAAACTGGAAAATAATACCAATTGGAAATATTTTAAGAAAAACTCCAAACACAAGTGTATAACCTCTGAGAATACAGACAAACAATGTACGTATGTCAGGTTTGAATTTTCGCCACTCTGGTGCTGGCATCTAAGTTTGAATTCCCAATAGCCTTGACTGGTATGGAGTTAGCGACCATTTTCTAGCGGCCATTTTTTCTGGCGGCCAAATGACCACAAAAAATGAAAAGCGACAGAATGATATACCAAGAGATATTCGATATGTTTTTAGATAAAATATTAAAACCCACCCTCAAAAAATTTAATTTTTGGTATACGTGTTACTGAAAGGCTAAATAATGATATACTCAGAGATGATTGATTGTAGGCCGTCAGAGGGGAGTTTATACTTGTCGATATTTCTAATAAAAGTCAAAATAATCTTCAAAAATATTTAGCCAAGTTGATATTTGATATATGAATTACTGAAGGGCTATATAATGATATACCGAGGGATGATTGATTTTCAGGAGGTCAAAGGGATAGTTTATAAATATCAGGATATTCAAAAATCACCCTCAAAAATATTTACCCAAGTGTTACTGAAAGGCTTTCGAGATAGATAATGAAATAATCGTTTTTTAGGTTATGTAAGGGGTAGTACCTTTCGAGTTTTCAGAAGAAAATAAATCTGAAAATTATTAAGCCAAGTTGATTTTCAATATATTCTAATGAAAGGTTTTATAATATACCAAGGTATGACAGATTTGTAGATTTATCAAGGAATAGTTTGCAAGTAGTTAGCTGTTGCAATTTCTAGAAATCAGATATTGCTAGAAAGTCGCACAAATGAATTTCTGTATGCCCAAAGAAAATATTCAAAAGCAGTGTTTGTTCTTTTTTTCCTAAACCTAGTAGAATCAGTATACCAAAAGTTTACTTGGCTAAATACATCTTAGAGTACCTGCAGATCATTCACCTCTTGGTATATTGTTCTGTAGCACGTATACCAAATATCAACTTGACTAAACATTTTTGAGGGTGGGGTTTAATTTTTTATCTCTTGGTATATCATTAAGAAGTTTTCCATTTTTTGTGTCCGACCATTTTATATTGAACTGAAATCCCATTGCCATTCCAAATCATCAGCCATTCATTATCCTCGATTTGGTTAAAAATTCGAAGTAATTTCGATTTTAATTTATTACCCGACGCCACTGGTTCATTTGACCGCCAGATAAAAACGGCCGCTAGAAAATGGCTGCTAGAAAATAGCCGCTAGAAAATGACCGCTAACCTCAGACCGGTATACCCTTGATGCCTTTTTTGAAGTGAATCCCAAAGTTCGTCATACATATTATTCTGTAACACTAATTCATCATTTGAACGAACCTCTTTTCATGGCTGATTTCTTCGTCTTTTCTTGTCCCCACATGGACACGTATTTGTGGGTGTCTAAAATATTCGTCAAAACTTGTGAAAAGAAGTTCTGTATTTCGTCCAAACTGGGATTGATCTTCGCCGCTGGTATCTGTAGTACCATGTTCGATTTCATTAGAGGATTGAGTTCCCCTCCCAAACTGAAAAATAAATAATGCTTACATAAATATTTATTTATTATTCCAAATTTCGAAATCATCATCAGTGCATAGTTCAATAATATTTCGATTCTTAAAATTATGACATATAAACTCGAACAATTTATTAACAATATATTTTTTATTTTAAATAATCCATAGGTAAAACATTTGTGATTTTGAAAAAATTTTTCAATTATAGGGGAAATTGGTTTTTTAACCGACGAAACCAAAAAGAAGGAGGTTCTAGTCGGCGCGTATATTTTTTTTATGTATGCTCACGCATAACTTTTTACTGAGACATCCGATTCCGATAATTCTCCTTTCAGTGGATAGGGTGTACTTCGAAATTGGTTCCATTTGAATTTAGAAGATGAAATCCACCCCTAAGGGTAGCAAAATGAAGGATATTGATCACTCACCCTCTGAATTCTGGTCCGTTAACCGATTCTATCAGGCATAACTTTGTACTAGGTTCTTCGATTTGGATGTTTTTTTTTATTAGATAGGGTATACCTCATAGTTGATCATATTTGGATTTCGAATGGAATTAGCCACCCTTACGGGTAGAAAAATAGGGAATAATTGATTTTTCACTTGTGAACATTGGCACACATATGTAGTTGACAATGACAGATCGCTAATGTCATTATGTTTGTTCTCCTACATCCGTCACAATCATCATATTCTATGAGAGGATGGAATGATATACAAAGTAATGAAATAAACTAACCAGAACAACAAAAATAATTTATATTACAACAAATAGTAAAAGTAGATAATCATATAACTGGTAATAGTTGAAGTAAGGTGGGTAAGTAAGTATTTTGGAAGTAATCAAAAAACAAGTAGGTAGTAATTGGTAGATTTCAGCCACAAAAATTGAAAAAAAAAACTTTTTAACGAAAAATTAAACCGACGAAATACGGAACTGAAAAGTAAAAAATAAAATAAACCTTCTCAGTCTCAATAACTAAGCTCCTAAACTAATGTAAGTAACTAATTTTGAGTCGACGCCAAACGAATAATCAACGGGGATCATTAAATTACTCCAAAAAAATTATCAGATTGTCACCGCGCAACTCGATGCCATAATTTTACGCCTTATCTAATTCATTTGCTTGTTTGTTTGGCGCCGACACAAAATTAGTTACTTACATTAGTTTAGGAGCTTAGTTATTGAGACTAAGAAGGTTTATTTTATTTTTTACTTTCCAGTTCCGTATTTCGTCGGTTTAATTTTTTGTTAAAAAGTTTTCATTAATAATCCCAACAATTTTAGATTTGAATAGTACTACTATATACATTCATCACTGAATTTAATAGAATCATTCACATCAATGTTTGTTATGAACATGACTAAGCATAATTCAAAATTAAATGTTATTTATACGAAGATATTTTTTTGAGGTCATCTATCATTTATTTTTTCTCATGTAAATTTTTCTACTATATGTTATTGTTCTATTATCAGCAAATATTTTGATTTTTCCATTCAAATCAAGTCTGCTAAAGAGTTTATATATATATATATATATATATATATATATATATATTAATATATATATATATATATTAATATATATATATATATATATATAAAATATAAGAAAAAGTACTGGTCCCAAAGTGGACCCTTGAGGAACACCACATCAAACATTTTTCTGTGAACTGTATGTTTCCCTTTTACAACTGTTCTGTGATAAATAATTGTCGAACCACATATATACAGGCCCTCTAATACCTATTATAATCAAGTACTCAATAAGTTTTGTGATGTACTGAATCAAATGCTCCAATGACAATATACCATATTTTTTGTCTGAATCTATATCGAGTTGGAGTTTGGGGCAAGGCCGTGCCCAGGGGGGGGGGGATTAAATCCCCCCCAAAATTGTAAAATATATCTGGACTAAGGTGGAAAAAAAATGTGTGTGTGTAATAAAATTTGCTAAAATATACATTGCATTATTTACTTTAGAACCAAAACCCTCCCGAAATTTTTCTATGGGTACGGCCTTGGAGTTCGGTGGTAACATCTGGTACGGCTGTTTCAGTATCACTGGATTTTCGAAACCCACATTGCCCATTAAATAATAAATTTGATTTTCCAAGATTCGATTCAAAATTGGTATGTGGGGGTTGAAATTCATAAATTAAAGATTACAACTCCAAGATGGCGGAAGAGTTCATCTTTAGATGGTCTCCTCATTGAAGGACTAGATAGCTTAGAACTTACAGGAAGAAAAGGCATAGATTAAGGCGTATTTAAGTACTAAAAATCACAAAATAAAATAATTAATAAAAACCTTTTCAAAGTTTTCAGTTTGAAGCGACAAGCTTTTGAATCTATACGTCACACATCCAAAGCAATTACTTTTTACTTTTTGGTGCATTTGAATAAAAGCTTGTCTTTGAAAAGGTTTTTTATTAATTATTTCTCCATATGAATGTTGAGTTATACTTCATTTAGAACTGGCGGACTTTTGGGTGATTAAAAAAGGAATTATTAAATTTAAATCAAACAATTCAACTTTATAATAAACCAAATGAAGCATGTATAAAATTATTAGATGTTTTTGACTCCTGTTCATTTATAAAAAAATATAAATGTAAAAAAGAATCTAAGCCATGGATTGATGATCACGTAGCAAAATTGATAAAAGAACGTGACAAATACTTCTACAAGAAAAAAAATACCCCCTTTCAAATAACTTTTTAGAAAAATATTCTCATTTCAAAAAACTTGTTAAAAAAATCTCTAGAGAAAAGAAATTCAAATATTATCGAGAGCAATTCACCAATTCCACTCCCAAGGTAGTATGGAATGGTATAAATTCCTTGTGCATATTACATCAAATCACAATAGTCATAAATATGTTAGAAGTTTGGAATCAAACAATTTAAAAATTGAATATCCATTCAATATTCACTTTGTAAATATCGGAAATGAATTATCATCTGCTATTCCCAAAACGTTTGAACCTGTTAATGATATATCAAGTATTTCATCCATGTTTCTAAAACCTATCAGTATATCTGAAATCGAAGAAGTCATTGAAAATTCAGATCCAAAAAAAGCTTGTGGTTATGATAAAATCAGTGTAAGAATTGTTAAAGCAGCAAATCCGAAATATCACCAATTTTATTCTTTATCATCTCAAAATCATTTGAAAAAGGTATAGTACCAAATTATATCAAAATTGCGAAGGTGTCACCAATTTACAAAAGTGGTAAAATAAATGATTCAAATAATTATAGGCCAATTTCTATTCTCCCAATTTTTTCGAAAATTCTAGAAAGACTGATGCATGTAAGACTTTTTGATTATCTTGAAAATAATAATCTACTATACGAAGGTCAATATGGTTTTCGCAAATCCAGGGACACAGAGGTGGCAACGATGGATGTTATTACCGAAATTCAAATTCAAATTGACAATAATAAAAAATGTAGTATGTTATCCTTGGACTTGTGTCAAGCCTTTGATACTGTTGAAATTCTACTAAAAAAATTAGTTAACATTGGAATCAGAGGAAACCTTCTCAATTGGTTCAAACATTATTTGTATAATAGAAAACAGTATGTTCAAATGGGAAATCATCAGAATTCTTTAACAAATATAAAGTGTGGAGTACCACAAGGTTCCATTCTTGGTCCTGTACTATTCTTGATATATATATAACAATCTTTAGATTAAAATTAGAAGGAAGAATGAAATTATTTGCTGATGACACTACAATAATGTACTTTTCAGACGATTATAAAAAAATACAAAACTACATAAATAATGATATAAAAAAAAATCATTTGGCTACAGCAACATAAATTGACCATTAATTTGAATAAATCTTCCTACATGAATGTTTCTAAAAGAATAATTGACACTCCCACCAGTTCCATTCATTTCGAAAAAAATATCATAAATTACACTCAATCAACAAAATTTTTAGGACTTCATATCGATGAAAAATTATCATGGAATAACATATCAAAAAATATAGGCATTCTTTACAGAATAAGAAATTATATACCACTAAAATTTTTAAAAAACATCTATTTTAGTTTAATTTATTCACACTTGCAGTATCTCATTTCTATATGGGAAACTGCAAATAATTCCATTTTAAAACCATTAAAATCATTACAAAATAAATCAATTAAATGTATATATAAATTACCACATCTGGAAGCAACAATAAATTTGTATAAACCAAAAAGGCTTTTGGATTTAAATTCTCTTTACAAACTCAAAATATGTTGTTTCATTCATTTTGTCAAAAAAAAATAAAAAAAATATCTAATATACGTTTCACTGAAATGGACAAAATTCATAATTATGCCACTAGGCAAACACATTTTTTATCCATTATTTTTATTTATTTATTGCAATACATCTTCCAAACAGAACAAGTTCTGGTATAAGGAAGTTAATTGATTGATTACAATTATAAATTTCAACCATTTCAGAACTAACTGTTAAATCCGAAATTGGAAAGAAATGTATTTACCATAATCATTTATAATTCAATTCCTAACAACAACAAAAAAAAATTATGGCGAAATTCAAAATCGAACTGAAATATACACTTCACTCAACTGGATAAAAAATTTATAAATATGTTTTTTTTACACATTCAAATAATTAATAATGTTTATTTGGTTACACCTTAGTATATATACTTTCTCGAACTATTGTGAATTTATGGCAATCCACAATTCGTTTTTGACTACTTCCATGATGTATATATGTATTTTTTTGATCTTATAACTAGTTTAGTCCCTAACCATAAACATGAAATGTTTCTTGGGACAATAAAGTTATTATTATTATTATATATATTATTACCTTGCAGCTCTCTGTCTCACTCTCTCCAAGGACAGTTTGGACGATTTTATGAGAGCATCAATCAATTTCATGTTGAAAAAGGAGAACATTTCCGTACAGTCGGCGTGAATCAGACTCAGGTCTATCGGAGCATTCCGATCGATTTCCTTGAAAGCTGAAACGAGCAACAGATTACAGTAAAGGGTCCGTGAATTTGTAGACGTTTCGGAAAGTCACCTGCGTCCTCAGACATCAAAAGCCTCGACGTAGATCCGATCGGTTTGACCGCTTTTTCCGGGTCCAACCATTTATATTTGTCTGACTGGAGGTCTGGTTGGTCGATCACGCTCAAAAATTTGTTTATGAGCTCGATGACACATCTTTCCACCGTTGATGATTTCAATTCGATTTCTTTAGCTACAAGGGACAGAAAGATTTGAAGCAAAACTTAAGGAAGGCTACGAAATGCTAACTTGTGGGAATGCAAATGTTGTAGGACTCTGTCTGTAGGACAAAAATCGTATCTGCTCCATTCAATCCATTTACTCCAATAAATAGAAACAAAATTTCACCGTAATCTAACAAAACAGCAGAAATTCTGGATTCAGGTAATTTCGATTAAAACAATTTTTCACCTTGCCAAATTATTTTGGACTACAACACCAGAAGTATTGGAGATATGAAAAAATGTCTTGCATAAAAGTTGTAGCTCGTTATTTTTCTAATAAAATGTTTGCCATCAATTTTGCGATGAACCATGTCGTTAGGGAGATAAACGCCATTTTCCATTGTAGTCGAAGGCCCGGTTGAAATTGCGAGGGGGGGGGAAGTAGTATACAATTTCGCAGATTTCGCGAAATTTTGCTCGTTGTATACTTACTTAGTATACTGTTTTTATCTATTGAACTAAAAAAATTGAATGTCACAAAAAAATTAAAACTATGAAATTCCGGATTTTTTTTTAAATGTCGAGAACATTAATAAAAAAAATTATTGTGTCTACGAAAAATGGCATACCAAAAAACAGTGAACTGACCTGTTTTACTCTGGGCTATACAGGGTGTTGTGAATACCACACACCTGACCACCAATGTTATAAGGCTGGACTACGGGGTGTTGTGATTTAACCCACCACACCTGTAATACCAGACATTATTCGTTAGGTTGGAAAAACAGTATTAAGAGCAATCAACTGTCTGAAGACGGTCAATACTGAACGAAATCTGGAGCGGCTCAGATCTGGTTCATATCTCTCAAATACTGGAACATGGGCTGTTTATTCAGGAAATACTACCGTTCAGAAAGATTCGAACCAAACAATGATTTGATAAAATAATAATGCACTCATAACAGTTAAGAATGTATATATATATTTAATAAAACTTCACACAATTCTCTCAATCGTCTATGGACGAATGATAGGCAACAATATTCATACAATGAAAACTAATGTAGCGTATTGGCAGATAATTCTGCAGTTGGCTACACAATAGAAATAATTTTACTATAAGAACAATCTTGAAATCAATTGCTAAAAACGACTAACAATAATCCTCTTTTTGAAATCTTGGTGATCTTGAAAACTATGGAACTACTTTATAGACACATACACATTTCAATAGATTGGGTTTTTGCCATAAACATAAATACAGAAAAACAAACATGAGACTCACCCTGTTTAACACTTATTCACTGGAGTAGTTTTAAACGGCAATTAGATTTGAATTTATTATTACTGCGTTTCCTTCCGTGTCAATCGGTTAGTCTAATTAATTCGTCCGGTATATTCGTATACAGATAAGGTTTTTCTAAGTGATCGTGAACCATGGAAATTGCGGAATCCCGTTATTATCTCTGTTTTGGAAGCTTTGACAATTTGTGGAAACTATACTGTTCACTCGTGTTTTTACTAGGAGCTTCAATACTTGATTTGAATCGGCTGAGTTTCTATGTTTGCTGAAGTTAACTACACTGATTGGGAAACTCTCATTATTATTGTAAGATACTGTAATTCGACTGACTTCTATACCGCACTTTTGAGAATGACATGTTCTCCGAAATATTTTCGTATAATATAAGTGATTACTGAATGAGATACTGCTTTGAACTAACTTAACTCTTTCGGCTCCCGTTGCCTTTTATAATAT
Organism: Gonioctena quinquepunctata; assembly: GCA_018342105.1. Lineage (NCBI taxonomy): Eukaryota > Metazoa > Arthropoda > Insecta > Coleoptera > Chrysomelidae > Gonioctena > Gonioctena quinquepunctata. Next base: position 99,535 of record JAFIRS010003473.1, read on the forward strand.
CTTCGATACCGAAGCTGGGGCGGGACTTAGTGTGTTTTATGAGCAGATAACGAGGTGACATCGTAAAACTGATAAGGGTCTTGTTTTTCTAACCCGTTCTCGCTTATCTTATGTTATAATTGGATAATATTTTACTGCATGACAGGTATTTACGGTAGCTGTCGGGTAATCTTTGAAATAATGACCAACAAGTGTGTTTATGAACTTCTCGGTGGCGATTTATGAGTTAGCTACGGCCCTTAATGATGTGGGCTGGTGTGCCTGGCGTTTATCGGGATTTTTTAATGGCCCTGTTTGTGTTATCGACTTTGGACGGGTGTTTTGGTAATTATTTAAACTGACTTCCTTATCTCGCTGTGACTGTAACGGGTAGCAATCAATAAACTTTGTTTTGCTCTCCTAGATGAGTCATGTAAGCATTCGGTATACAATTTTGCTTTCAAACAAGTCTCCGAAGGAACTCTTTGTGATATAATAGAAAATCGCAAGCATTTGGCAATGATGATATGAATATAACAATCATTCAACTTTGTTGTCCTCTTGTCCATAATCACCCATACAGGGTGATTCAAAAGTATTTTTACAAACTCCAGGAGGTGATTCCTCACAATATTCTAATATGAATTGTCCAAATAGATATATGTCCGGAAACGCTTCGTTTCCAAGATACAGGGTGTTGAATTTTTATTTTTATTTTTTCAAATAACTTTAGAAATACTGATCTTAATTAAACGAAAATTGGTATTGAGAGGTTTTTTGAGGTGTCAAATTCGAACCTGATTTTTATTATTGCTCTTACTCGAAGGGAGCGCCACCTACACGTCTTTTTCTTTTTTGAAGATTCATAACTTTTTTGAGCGTACTTCTAGCACATTTTCCATTAAAAAAATTAATTCCTCTATCATATCTACGTAAAAAAGCTACCTCTGTTACAAGTCGCTATAAGCAACTGTTTTCTAGATATTTAGACTTGAAAATTTCAAGTCGATTATTTGATAATCGATACGTGTTGAAGTTATTACCATTATTTTGCATTTTTCACAAGAATGTTTAGGAAATGAATTTGACGTTTGAGTAAGTAGTTTTGGTAATTACATATTATGTGCAAGTTAAACGTTTTTTGTTTTGTTGAAATTTATGTAAGTTTTAAAACACTAATTTTGAAAAAATGGATTATTTAAACAACAATGCTCATTTAGCCGATATGCATTTCGTTTATGGCCTCGCGGATGGCAATACGCGCGAAGCAAGACGTATTTACCAGGAGCGATTTCCTAATCGAGTACTGCCTTCAGCTCCAACATTTACCAGTCTCCACCGTCTTTTGGCAGAAAAAGGTAGCTTTAAGAGGGCAGCTGATATTATTGGAAGACCACGAGCAGTCCGAACCCCAGAATTGGAAGACGCTGTTTCGAACGCTCTCGAGGAGAATCCAGAAACAAGTACAAGAATAATTGCTAAGCTCTCAATTCTACTGAGTCCACAGTTTGGAGAATTATCCACGATCAACAATATTATCCATACCATATTCAAAGGATACAAGCTTTTTTGCCACGAGACTTTCCCCAACGCCTTACTATGTGTCAGTGGTTTTTGAGAAAATTGGCTGGAAATCCTCATTTTAAGATATGTACTCTTCACGGACGAGGCAAACTTCTCCCGAAATGATATCAGAAACTTTCATAACAACCATGTTTGGACTCTGGAAAATCCGCACGCAGTTAGTGAAAGACATTATCAGTTCAATTTTCTGTAAATGTATGGCCGGCAATAATTGATAATTACTTGATAGGTCCTTTCTTCCTTCCGTTCCGACTGATGCCTAAATGCACCGTTTGTCAATTCTAACTCTAGTTCCCCAATCCCGTTTTTGTAATCTTTGGCCCGTAGCTATGCACCGTCAGCAGATTCAATAATCCAGATTGGAAATCTGACAACGTTGGTATTGCAAGATTTTTTTATAGCTGGAAATGATGAAACGTCAAAATTGTCAGTTTCGATTTTTATTTTCAAAATGACTGATGGTGAAAACACAAAAAGAATCCCAATTTTTTTCCCGGAAGAAAAGCAGAGTCTCATGAGGGTACTCTTAAAACACTCTAATATCATCGAGGACAAAAAAATAAACGAAGTTTCCAATGATGATAAATCTCGAACTTGGAAGCGAGATACGGAAGATTTATGGAAACTGTTGTCTGATGGCAGCCAATAAAATCTCCGATTGTACTTTGATGCCCCGCACAAGAATACAGACGCAATGTGGTCAGGTATTGGTTCATTGGGGTAAGACTATTATTTCTAAAATAAATAAGATAGTAGATTGATACCTGGTAGTAGCCGTTTTACCACTACACCACAAATCACCGAAAAACTATTTATGTAGCCAAGGAGCATTCTCCATAAAATAAGTTGTTTTGGGTGAAGGTGCATGAGGTGGGATAATCTACTAGCCAACAAGACACAAAGACAGACACTCCCTTGCATTCATCAACTTACAAATCATTTTGGAATAAAACTTGTCTTCTATGTTTTCCAGGAAGCTGAGAACTGTAGGTTTTGTAAGTCGAAATCTTCGAAAAAATTTATAATTGTCCATAGTGTCGAAATAACCACTCCTGTCGTGGACGAGGAAAACCAAAGATGATATCGATGATATCTAGGTCATCATCAATGAATATTTCGTTCTCCATTTTATCCAGAAATAATAAAAAACTTGCAGAAAAACTCAACACTCAAAATAATACACGTCATTCGCTAAACCACGCTTTATTGACCGATTAGAAAATCTGAAGCTTAAACCAGATTTTTCTTGCGGTGCATAATAAACAATAATCTAATCCAGGTTTCCGTAACTAATCCGCGAAATCAGCCTACGGTGCATACGGGCGTGAATGGCGCAACTTACAGAGACTTTCTAGAAAATGAATTGCCGGGACTACTTCAGAACGTACCATTAGAAATTCGTATCCGCATGTGGTTTATGCATGATGGGGCTCCGGCCCACTTTAGCGTTGTAGCCAGGGAATTCCTTAACACTGTCTATCCAAATCGATGGATCGGTAGGGGTGTAGAAGAACCAACCAGGCGTGGGCACCAAGGTCCCCAGATCTAAACCCTCTAGATTTTTATTCTTGTGACATTTGAAGTCGCTAGTTTATAAAACTCCAGTAACGAACGAGGAAGATCTAAGAAACCGAATAGTAGACGCCTGTGAAACAATAAGAAACACCAATAATTTTTGAGCGGGTACAAGATTCAATGACTAGAAGACTGAATGCCTGTATCTTCGCTGAAGGTGGACACTTTGAACAATTTATTTGAATACAATTCAGTTTCCTTTATTTTATTTTATTCTACACATTCTAAATTTCTTGAAATAAAATGTTGATATTGCTTGCAAATTTTATTGAAACAAATACAGATTTTGCACCCTTGATACAAAAATAACTATTTCAAACGAGTAAAAATAAATAGAATAGGTGGCGCCCCCTACAAAAAAACAAAACTACTTACTTAAACGTCAAATTCATTCCCTAAGCATTCTTGTGAAAAATGCAAAATAATGGTAATGACTTCAACATGCATCGTTTTTCAAATCATCGACTTGAAATTTTCCAGTTATCTAGAAAACGGTTGCTTATAGCGACTTGTAATAGAGGTAGCTTTTTACGTAGGTATCATAGAGGAATTGATTTTTTTACTGAAAAATGTGCTACAAGTACACTCAAAAAAGTTATGAATCTTCAAAAAAGAAAAAGACGTGTAGGTGGCGTTCCCTACGAGTAAGAGCAATAATTACATCAGGTTCGAATTTGACACCTCAAAAAACCTCTCAATACCAATTTTCGTTTGATTAAGGTCAGTATTTCGAAAGTTATTTGAAAAAAACGAAAATAAAAATATAACTTTAACACCCTGTATCTTGGAAACGAAGCGTTTCCGGACATATATTTATTCGGACAATTCATATTAGAATATTGTGAGGAATCACCTCACGAAGTTTGTCAAAGTACTTTTGAATCACCCTGTATAAAAATGTAGGCCATATTTCGTTCCCGCGCAATTTCAACCAGGCGTTCGATTACAAGTGGAAAATCCATGTTTTATCGCAAAATTTATGGAAACCATTTTTGTAAAAAAATTACGAGCTACAACTTTTCATGCAGGACATTTTTTCACATCTCCACCAATACTTCTGAAATTGTATCTCATAATTTGAAAATTCGTAGAATTCTCGGGATTTGCTCAACGGATACTTCATACAATCAATTACCTGAATCCAGAATTTCAGCTGTTTTGAAATTTTTGTAAGGTCGATACCTGTATTGATTGGATTAATATTAGAATTTACCTATTTTTTGTCTGTACTTGACGTTCATCTCCAAGAACTCGCTGGGATTGATGGCGTCCGACGGCAAAAACACCAGCGAAGTAGTCGCCAAATTCTCGAGCACTTCGTCTATCCTGGCCTCTTTCATGTCCCTCACTTCTTTGACGAACATCTCTATATAATCGAGTACACTCGTAACCTCGGTGCAAAATTCCGGTATCCTCATAGATGTCCAAGTGATCGTCGAGAAGCCCTCCATGAAGGCGTTCTCCATTTTCAAAAGTTGCGGTCGCATCATCGGCAAGAAAAGGGTGGGAATGTTACTGCGGATGGTATCGTTCCGTTGAACTAGCGCCTTCACCACTTCGTAGGAGTTGAGGAGTTTCTCTTTGCAGAACACCAGGACTTGGCCGACGTCGGGAACGGCTGGAAAGATTTTGTTTACATCGGGCAGAATTGATGGGAGAGGATTGGTCTAAGAGCTCATAGGCGTTTCATTTATACTGTTTTATAGCGGTTGGAATAATGTTTATTTTTGTAGCAAGGCGTGTCAGTTTGACTTTTTTGGTAAATACTACATGTACTTTACTTTTTTGGTGAGTACTAAACTACACATTTTTCATTTTTCGAATTATGGCTGGCTATCAAGAATGTTACAGATTTCTGTCTTATTGCAGATATTTCTATTCTGGGACTCAGGATGACATTCAAAGTTGGTAATGTTTTAGTTGAGTTGAGATGGAAATACTTTGAAATGGTAACTACTCACAAATTGTTCATTTAAAAAAAAATTATACATTTTTCAAAGTCTAAAAATTTCAATTGGATTTTTTTTTAATCATTTTAATTTCTTCCCGAGCTAGCTCTCCTCGTGGGTAAAATAAAACAAGAGGCGGAGAGTTCCATAATATTTTGATTATACGCGAATGAATCAATAAAAGAGGTAAAATTGATATTTCAATATTTCTAAGTATAACAGAAACAGAGTGACTGAGCAGCCAAGGGAAAATTATATCACTCTTAAAAATCTTTTACTGAAAAAGTTAATTTTCCAAATTTTTAAAATACCCAAAACTTCGAAGTTTGACATTACAGTGTCTACTAGCTATAGCTAAGATGCCTAAAAACCCTGGTGTATTCACTGAGTCGATTTTGTTTAGAATTTTTGGGGGACAACAAATGAAAAACGTTAAATTCTGCTTAGAACTTCATTAATAGATGGCGCGGTTAAGGAATGTTTGTTGTTTGTGTCACGCAAAATGTCAAACTTCAAACCTATGAAATTTTCTTTTTCTGTTAACATTACTTCATGCAAAGAATTGTGAATTGATCGTTTACAAAGATTATATATAGTTCTACGAACAAGATCCCGCTCAGAACAGTTGGCGCGAAAATGAGATGGAATCTTCGAAACTTACTACAATGTTTACATCTGTTTGTCAAAAATAAGATTTTCTCAAGGTCTACCTGGCGATTTTTTCAAAATGATTTCTTCTCAAATGGCCTTTTTCGGATCATGAAAAATTCCACGGAGGAATGAGGAAAGCTAGGAGAGTGGACTGATGTCTCTAGATGATGAATTAACTTGAAAATTGAGGGGATTGGAAAATGTCTCCGATGACATTGTTCCATTAAACTTCCCCGATACAAACTATTACCAAGCCATTCACTGCCCATCTCTGCCGGACTATTACCTCTCTAACAACCTTTCGAAATGAACAAAATCAGAGAGTTCATTGTAGATATCATAAAATCTATTGATGAAGTTGAGAAATCGATGAATCCTGGTGTGCGACAGTCTAGGCTGCTTCCAACTATCTTAGAATGACTTCTTCGGAAAAGGTGAGACCTACTAACAAATATGAGGGGAGAAAACAATAATCTAAATGCTTCTCTTTTATTTTTCAGTAACACCCCGCATGAGATAATCGGAGAAGGAGGGCGATCTAAACCAAGCAGTTGTTCAGAAGAACAAGACCCACTCCCAAGATCGATAAGGCTAATGACTATGATTAGTATAATTATCACTTTTCAATAAACACATGAATTTCACAAGTAAGCGTGTACTTTTCATTATATGAAGATATCTTGATTTGGCTAGTGAATTCCGAACCTTCACAGAGGGTCCCATGGCTCTTTGGAAGGAAATATCCACTCTATTTAGAATTTTCCAATACTTTTAGTCAGAAGATTGTTATGTCATGGAAAAATTTTCATACAAAATACATATAATATAAAAAATAAATATAAAAGTAATAATAAAATTATTTGACTTGCTAGTTACTAGATACATAACAACCACAAGTTGAAAAAAATTATTTCAATGGGCCAAGATAGTTCAGAGAAGATTCAAATTAATTTATACATATACGAGTCATTTTACTAGTAGTGGAGTAATATTAGATTTTAGCTTCAGAAAGTTAGGGGACTGCGGGAACTTTTTACTGTACATTAGTGATGATGTAAGAAATAACATATAAAAAGTTACCAACCGTAAAGTGTGTGCTTGATTAATTATTTAACAAATGAGTTGCCAAATTACATTGTATATTGAATATTAAAAAAAATGAATAAATAATGGTACCACTCGCAAAAATGGAAAATTTTACATCAAAAAGGTGAATCATTTGTTTTTTTAAATAAAAATTAAGCTGCAGAATTTTTTCGCTAACGTGCGAAAAAAATGTGAGGCGGCGACTCTGAAGTGCAGCGCTGGAGGAGTACGCAGCCACGAGCGCTTTACACTTAATTTGTTATAACTTTTGATCTAATTGATTAAATTATCATAACAAAAATTTAACTGAAAGAAGAAAAATGCAGCTAACGAGAAGTTATGTTTTTAAAAGTGAAAAAATATGTATAGGAATAGTACATGAATGAAATTACGTCAAAGCAGAATCATGTCTAAAGTCTTATTTTTTTGTATTTTCAAAGATAAATATCTGAAATTCTCACAGATTACTCTCAAAATGACAAATAAAATAAAAAAAGGACAACTTGAAAAAAAAATGTATTTCGAAAAATACAGAGTTCAAACTATTGAATTAAAAAAAATACAAATTTGAATTTTGAGGCCATGCTTCAAAAATCTAGTTTAAAGTGTGATATTGAAACTCATATATGGGATACAACGAAATTTGTTGAGTGGAGGCCACATTTTTCAACCGAATGAAACAAAAATAATTCTCATGAATACCTCGGCTAATTTCGAAAATGGTCAAATAGTCTCAAAATGGCAGCTGTAGAAAAAATTCGCAATATTTCATTTCCATACCCAATATCGGCAAACTATGAGTCGTTTGATAGAGCTTCACTATCTCCCAAATTTTACCCGAATTTTTTCTCTCTTAGATGTACACATAAATAACAAATAGGTAGCTGTAAATTATCATTCATGAAATCTACCTTTACGACTGGCCACGCCATCGTTTTTTCAATGTCATATTCGGGTTCAGCGACCTCGAAAACTCTTATAGCATCAATTTGGGTAAAATTTTCCCAACAAAATTGTTTTTCATTGTTTAAACAATTAATAAACAAGCAGCGCACGAATATAAGTTTATACCTTTTTTCAGCAAGCAATTTCTAAGTAATATCAGGTTTCAGGAAAATCCATGGAGTCCTCCAGGATTCCAAAATAATACATGATTTTAAGCTATTTTTACTCCGCTCTATAAAGGTAATTTGAGTTCTTGCGATAAGATAGTCGTGTTGTCTGCCAAAATAGTGAACACCTCTTAATTTGTCAAAAACTGAGAGGTTCTTTCACTCAGATAGGATTTGAACCAATTGAAGCTTCGTTCTCTGAAGCTGTTGAAGCGAGTTGAAGCTTACCTAACATCAAAAGCTTTAGATATATCGCAAAACACTTCCTTCAGACTAGAATATAGATTTTTCAGAAAGCGAAAGAGATTGCATTTCCCGTACTTTTATTGGTTTGGAAGCTAAATTGAGTAATTGTATGTAATTTACTGCACTCCATGAAATCATTATCCGCTTCATCATAATATTTTTATCATGAGCAAACAGAAATACATAAGTACCAACTCGGTGGAGCCGTATCAATAGAAAATTAACCATACAAAATAAATTGGTACGATTCATAATTAGAATTATTTCGGAACACCTCTCGAAAATTCTATATAACATTCAGGGTTATTATATATATATAATACTGACAGGGTTACGGCGAAACCTCCATTTTGACGACGTCTGATGTGTGCCAGAATAGCCAACTTTATAGAACTTATTTTCAAATTTCGAAGAGTAGAATGGATTTATATCTCAGCTAAATGCGCCAAGCAGAGAAGAAATAAATGAAAAATACATCAAATGAATCAATTTTTGTAGAATGTATTGTTAAGGCCTCAAAGAACAATCTGTAAGAAGACCAGGAAGATCCTTTGACATATAATTTTTTTATAATTTTTTTTATTAACTTCAGGTACAATATATAAACATAGGCAGAAGTAGTGAATAAGTTAATAAACGAGAGAAGTCACATAAACTGCTTCCAGTTTGTGTGTGACTGTGAAAATTACTAACAGGAAGTAAAAATGTATCATGTAGTATAATAATAATACAATATTAATATTTAACACTAGGTGTTTGCGAAACATAGATATACAATTTTATACACTTACATTAATATAAACATATATATGAACTGTTTGTTCTTCAAAATAAAATTACATTTACGATATAATAAAATGACAAATTTTTGGGAAGGTTGTTATGTCATAGGGGATATTTATATAAAAAACGGAAAAATGTTTCTGTTGGGATGATTAGGAATATAATAAATTATGTATCTCTGTACGAGGCAAGCTAGTGATGTAGTCATTTAATCTTCTTTGATTTCATTTTGATTTTTGAAATTTTATTTGATTTGGTAGGGTATTGAATAGTTTATAGTCAGGTAGCTGTGGCTTTTTTGCCCTACAGCTTCTTATTCATGTAAGGTATTTTGAAATTATTTTGTTTATTTCTGAGGTTGTATTCGTGTTCTATTCTAGGATGTTTGTGTTTTGATTTGAAACATTTGATATTAGTATGTAAAAGAAGAGCTGTACGGATCAAATATATTCGTTTCTGAGATAGAGAGCATCTGTTGGATGAGTTCTCTTTTTTGAAAATTATTTTAAGGATTCTTTTTTGTGTCACTATCAGTTTATTCATAGTAGTCTTTCCAGCTGATCCCCAAGTCAGTATCCCATAAGTAATATGCGTTTGAATGAGAGCGAAGTATAACGTTTTGAGTGTTTTGTTATCTAGCATATCTCGTAGGACTTTGAAACGATGCATAAGAAATTGCAGCTTTTTTATTACGTATATTATATGGGATTCCCATTTGAGCTTGTCATCTATAATAATGCCGAGATATTTGATCTGTTTTACAGATGTGATGGTGAAAGAATTTGACACATTAAGGAAAGTAAAAGATGGTGAGTAACGTGCAGAAGCATAAATTGGTAGGTAGTACGTTTTGCTGAAATTTATTGTGAGGAGTCTATGTGAAAACCAGTTTTTGATGTTTCCAAGATCCATCTCTACTTTATTTTTCAGGGAAATCCAGGTTGTGTCCTCATAAAAAATGGCTGTGTCATCAGCATATGTAAATATTTTTCCTGTTGTTGGAATTGAGAATAAGTCATTGAGGTAGATATTAAACAGAGTTGGGCCCAGAATGGTTCCCTGTGGGACACCATATTCTATTTTCTTGTAGTCGCTTTTGTGTTTTCCAATTTTGACGCATTGTTTTCTGTTTAGCAGGTAACTTTGGAACAGTTTCAGTGTGGTTCCTCTTATACCTACATTTTCAAGTGATTTGAGGAGTGAGTGGCTAACCGTGTCGAAAGCTTTTGACAGGTCTATAAAAACGCATAGTGATGCCTTCTTGTTATCCATAGCAGAGTACATTTCAGCCGTTAGATCTAGGATAGCATCTTGTGTCGACACACCTTCTCGGAAACCATATTGTCTACAAGAGAGGATGTTATATTTTTTGAGGTAGGATGATAGTCGGATTTTATAATTTTTTCAAAGATTTTGGCAACAGCAGTGATCAAAGAAATTGGTCGATAGGTTATAAATTCATTTTTATCGCCATTTTTGTATATTGGGATTACTTGTGTCAGTTTCAGCATGGATGGGAAAATACCGTCGGTGAAAGAATTATTTATTAAATATACTAAAGGTTCAATGATGAATGGGATTGTATTTTTTAGAAGTTCAGCCTTTATTCCATCGACCCCCACCGCTTTTTTGTTTTTCAGGGATAGGATCACATTTTTCATTTCGGTATGATCGGTGGGAAATAAAAACATTGACATGTGATTATTCATATTTTTGCTCGGGCATTCATAATTTGGGTCAGTTTTATTTCGCCTGCTAATTTTTTGCCAATATTTATGTAGTGGTCATTAAAACTATCAGCAATTTCAGTAATATTTTCCGTGGGTTTTCCTTCTTTATTTATATGTGTTATTTTATTTATTGCCTTTCTTTTCCAGATTTCCCACAGTTTCCATAATTTTGAGTTATCACCTTTGCTTTTTTCAATGACATTCCGGTAAAAGTTATTTTTGCTCTCTTTATGTACTGTTTAATTTATTTCTATAGCGTTTGTACTTCATTTCAAATTTGGTCATTTGGGTTGCGAAGATATCCTTGAAACATGCTGTCTCTAGTATTTATTGAATTTATTATTCCGTTTGTTATCCATATCTTCCTTTTTTTTCTTTGATTTTTTTTCTGTAGCTGCATTTTGAGATTTTTTCATCAACAATATCTATAAAAGATTTTGTTGCAGATTCTACATTTGTTGCGCGATATACTGATTCCCATGATATGAGTAATTATCTTTGGGAAATAATTGGAAAGTAATGGAATCAAATTTTCCCTTGAACGTATTGTTCGTACAAGTCAAAAGATGTATTTATTGCACAAAAGGCAATTTTGAGGTGCATTTTTAACATCCCTTGTAAAGAAACCTTCAAACACACTTCGAAATCCAGGAATATTTTGACTCTCGCTAGTTTATACATTTTTGAGATTGCATGTTATATTTATTGCAACATAACCTATTTTAAGCTCAATAAAGACATTCATAACATTTAATTTACACACAAGTTGGAAAATACAAGATAACCCAAAATACACCTAACTATATAGGACCAAGTATTTTCAATCACTTATCTGAACACATCAAATCAAGTTTAACACTTAAAATGTTTAAAACGCGCCTCAAAACGTTTTTGGTGCAAAATAGTTTTTATACTGTGCAAGATTTCCTGTACTGTCCGGTACAGTAATATTTCTTTGTATTGTTTTTCGTTTCTGTGTTATAGTATGTGTATGTATTTTTTAAGAATTTTCACGTTTCCCGACAATGTTATTATTGTCTTAAGGAAAATAACGTGAATTTACATTTGAATTTTATTTTTGGTACTTTTTGTTAATATGAATTTAGTACCGGTTTCGAGAAATGCTGTTTGCGTGGTTATGTTTTTATTTCGATGTTTTTGAAATTATTATTATTGACTCTCGTCAACCTGACCAGCCATGGATCTTACTGCTATAAAACACTTTGAACGAACCCCAGCTCTAATACTGAGATACTAAGTATTTAGATTTCATTACCTAAATCGAGCTTATACATGTATTCGGCTTCTCTTATAACTTCAGCTATATACGGGTCGAAGTTGACGTAATACCTCCTTGTTTTCTCGTGTTTCGTCAGGATGGGCGTCATCAGGCAGTTTCGGACCTGGCCCGCATAAGCAAACCAAGCTTCGTGGTAGATATTCTCGTAATGAACGAAAACCATAGACAGGGCGTTGAACAATTGGATGCATTTTTGAACTTTCGCATGTCGTATCACCTAGAAAATAAAAGTCACGTAGGGCTTTGACTCGAAAGTACTCTTCCAATCTGAAATTCTTGGGACTATTTATAGATGAGAATTTATCTTGGTCCAAACATACTGAAATACTAAGAAAACTAGTTTTCCCTATAATTGTTTTTTTTTTCAAAACGAGAAATGTTTTTGTTATCGATAATCTCAAAACAATTTATTTTACCTTGATTTTAAATTCCAATATTTAATTTCTGTTTGAGGTTCAGCTACTAATTTTTTTGCTGAAGCCATTAAAAACACTTCATTAAGTGTATATTCAAACTTGAACGTTTCTTGGGAAATAAATGAGTAAAAATGTATTATTCCAATTAATATCCGACTTACCAATAAGCTTAATATTTTGTAGAATATGGGAATATGGAAATAAGTCCCAAAACGTGTAAGTGAAAAAAGTTTTGCCGCACTAAAGGATCGAAAATTGTAACGAAAGTCAACAACTACAGCACGTACCTTGTCTTTGGTTCTGAACACATTCATAGGCTCTTCGATTCTGCTGTAGAAATGTCTAATCCACATTATTCTGCCTGCAACCGGTGGCATATTCCTCGGTAAAGAAGGAGTTTGTCGTTCTTCGTTATATCTGTCTCGCAATTCCTCTATTTCCCCTTGGAACATCAACATTGCTTCGAGGTATCTCTCGTCCAAGTGGAGGCACTCCAAATTCAGCTTTTCGAATCTTCAAATTGTCAATTAATGTCAATTATTTTTGTACATGATGCATTTATCATGATACTCTTTGGAAGCTTTGTCTATTTTTAGCACGCTTTCATTAGCTTCACTTGCAACCAACAAACAATGTAACTACTAAACTAGTAAAATATGGTGAATGCAGAGGCCGTTCTCAACATAATTTACAATTCAAAGTCTTGGCGAATGCACTGGTTCTCAGCATAATCGCCAAAATTCAGTTATTAATAACTTCCATCTCATGTGGATGAATCAATCGAAGAGATTTTCTCCCGTAGTCTTTTTTAGTCTTCTGTAGCAATAAGGACTATGTAACAGAACAAGGCCGGTCCTGTATAAACTCATCAAGGGTTCCACAGGGAATACAGAGTAACCGATATTCTGAAATAACTTTCCTTTTAAAGGGTATAAAACGACGCCATAAACAGATGGATTCAAGTGAGTTTAAACAATCACAGTTCTGGGAAAAAATAACATATGTGAGGCAGCTTATCTGTGCAATACCTCTGGTCAAATACGAAATTCTTGAAAACCAATTTCGACATCTGCGAGAAATAACCTCAGTCGGAGCCTTAAGCCCTGAAGGCAGTTGATTTTGTATAAGTCAGAAACCTCCATAAAAAAATCTTGAAATTAACCCTGTCCAGCCATAAATCAGGGATTTCTTAGTAGACAAGTTTATGGTTGAAACAAAATATTCAATTTTCATAGAACAAACTAGATTACATACGAATATGCGGATATCTGAATTCTTCAGCGAATGGATCGACACCTTTGAATATATGTTCGTTAGAATTCAGTGGCTTAATGACATGCCCAAGAGTCTCAAAAAGGAGTTTTTTTGGTCATTTTCTCCCAAAAAGTTGATTTTTCGAAGGCTCTTTTTGTAAAGCATGACCCCACTAATTGGCATTGTCAGTTAATTCAGAGGAATAATTGTTGAAAAGCTCAAGTAGCTCAAAGAATTCCATAGTTCCAAGTAGTACCGCTCAAATTCGTGGGAGCGCTAGCTAACCCCCAATTAGAATCGTGATTGGTCGACACAATCATTACAAAGTTCCTTAGAGTTTTTCAAAATCTCACCCCATTGGTTACATAATATTCGGAGTTGTAAATGGGGGTTGAAATTGTGGTTATTTGTCGAGATTTAACTTAAGTAAGGTGTTCTCAAAGACATCTTACGCGAAGAATTATCTCAGAAAAATCGTCGTGGCACGGGTTGAACTAACTACCAGAAATCGTATTCAACTCAGTAGTTCCTTTTGGGTCTAGAAAAAGTCAAAATTAATTAGTTCAGAATCGAGATAAAGGGTTTAACGTCCGATCATTTAAACTAGTCTGTATTGCGAGGGTCCTTTCAGATAATTACAAAACTTTATTCACTATAAATTGTGGAATTCTTTGTTCTAAGTATCATTTACCAACTGTCGAAAGTTTACCTGAGTTTCGTGTTGTTAATACCATACCGGGTGACATGCCATGCCTATATCTCCTCCACTTATCAACCGATTTGAATGAAATTTTGATTGACAGACATATGAAAACAAAATGGCCGACTTCCAGTTTCGCCAGAATAGCCACCTACTTCAATTTTTCAAATGGAACACCCTGTATGTTTGATGTTTTTCGAATTCTATGGCTCAAATTACATACGACAGTGTTGCCAAATGTTTAATTTACAATTGAAAAAAAAACTCATTTTTTTTTAACCCAGGAGGCCTTGATCAGGTTAAAATCTATACTAATTCACATCAGTAACTCATAGAAATAGTCATTTCATCGGTAAGATCAATAACAAATCCTACAGCAGGAATTAAAATTTTATGACCGCATTTTTAACGAAAAAATCGTTTTTTTTCAAATTGTACCTACCGAGGGCCATCTTGCCATTCAATAGAGAATAGAATGACCAATTCAACGATATACATTATGTACCACTTTCATTTTGTTCAAAACTAAAAACGATCAATTATCGAATTTGTACAATATTTTATACGATTGTTTGAAGGTTGTAGACAATGTGGTGACTTGATTACTCTCGTTTCGGACGTTCATCGTCTTAATGGATTTAAAAGGTTTTCACGACGTTTCGAATGGTATCTGCAATCGTCTTCAGGTGATTCAAGTGCAAAATTATGACCATCATTACGAGGGTATCTGAATGTAGGGATCTATGAATAACGTTTGACGCAAAATTAACGTGTTCGTCACACATAGAGGATATCACAAATAAATCAATGCATCTTCATGGATTTGTCATACGAAATTGCAAAGAATTTAAATCACCAGAAGCAATGAAATGCATATTTTTGCTTTGGTGAGATCGAAAATGGAATACGGCAGCCAGATATGGATCCCGCATTATAAAAAATACAGTGACAAACTAGAAAATGTTCAACGTAGATTTCTGACATTCATATATCTCAAAGTTCATGGTTCATATCCAGAAAGACACTGTGAGTTTAATCTTCTCTCGAATGAATTCAATATGGTTTCTTTGAGAAAACGTCGTGAAATTTCCGACCTTACTTTCATTCATAAACTTAAACACAATAAAATCGATTCATCAACATTACTATCTTTATTGAACTTCAATATTCCTCGTTTAGCCTCTAGAACGAACCTTACCTTTCGTATTGATGTACCGAATTCCCAACATCATTTCTATAATTGTCTAAATCATATGTGTAGATTTCTGAAGTATCTTCCCTCAGTGGATATATTCTTTTCAAATGCATCCCAATTCAAACAAATTTTATATAGGCTCATCTCGAATTGAAATGTTATTTCAGAGAGTATGTATTGTTACTTTATCAGTTATTGTTGACATACCGGGTGACACAGGATATCGGGCCACCCCTGTAACTTCTGCATTCGTGAATGGATTTTTCTGAAATTCGGTACAGTTATATAAGCAACCATTTCGGATTTGATCACATTACAATCCAATATGGCGGACTTCCGGTTTTTCTGCAAATGCCAGTAACTTTGTTTTTTCAAATGGAACACCCTGTATATTTTTACATATTCAAGTTCAACAGGTCAAAACAAGTCCAAACCTCATGTCAAATGTAATTTTCTTGAAACAATTGAAATTAAAATGTTTTTTTTTATTTTACCTCCTGGATAGATGAGATTTGGTCAAGGATATTCACAATGAGTCGCACATAACAGAGAAACATATTTTTTTCTGAAAAATTATTTTTTGTGTCATTTATTGATGAATTAATTAAGTCACATCAAATTTTTATAAAAAAATATTTTTTTTCAAATGAAACCCCCATGGGCCACCTACCTGTCCCTCTAGAACATTCATTAAGGGAAAAAAAATACATATCATTTTTGTATTTCGGTGCAGTAACACATTGTATACATTTCAAAAATCTACAACTAGTTCATGAGTTTCCCTGCAGTTCGAATAATTTTTCAACTCAGTAAGCTGTGGAAAACAACATTTCTGCATCTTGTCCACAGAACTCATAGAACTGAGTTCTGTGATCTTGTCAACTAATTGTGTTTCTCTGTCATCTTTCATCTCAACTCTCGAAAATTAGTTAACTTCCGGGAATTAGTTTAGTAGAAATGTAAAATCAAAATTATAGGTTCACAAGAAGTGAACAGGTTGATATGTTATTAATTTACGGAGAATGTCTTTAAAACAGTGTCGCCGCTTGTCAGTTATACGCTGAACGATACCCACACAGAAAAGAACCCAACAATGGAGAAGATGATCGTAAGTGAGGAGGCAGAAATGAACGTTTTGCTTATGTTGATTTTGATCCAACCGCTTCGACGCGGGAATTGGAATACCAATGCAATGTCAGTCGAGAAAACGCTAGAAGGATTTAAAAAACACACCATTATCGTGCTTATAAGAATAACTTACACAATTAGTTGACAAGATTCAGAAATGTTGTTTTCCACAGCTTACTAAGTTGAAAAATTATTCGAACTGCCAGAAAACTCATGAACTAGTTGTAGATTTTTGAATTTATACCGAAATACAAAAATGATATGTCATTTTTTCCCTTAATGAATGTTCTAGAGAGACAGGTAGGTGGCCCATAGGGGTTTCATTTGAAAAAAAATGAATTTTTGATCAAAATGTGATGTGACTGAATTGATTAACCAGTAAGGGACACAAAAAATAATATTTCAGAAAAAATTGAGTTTTTCTGTTATTTACGACTCATTGTGAATAGCTTCGATCAAATCTCATTTATCCACGAGGTAAAATAAAAAAAAAATAGTTTCATTTGTTTGAAAAAAATGACATTTGCCATGAGGTTTGGACTTGTTATGACCTGTTGAACATGAATATGTAAAAATATACAGGGTGTTCCATTTGAAAAAATAAAATTACTGGCATTTCCAGAAAAACCGGAAGTCAGCCTTATTGGATTGTAATGTGATCAAATCCGAAATGGTTGCTTATATAACTGTACCGAATTTCAGAAAAATCCGTTCACGAATGCAGAAGTTACAGGGGTGGCCCGATATCCTGTGTCACCCGGTATAAACCTAGAATAAATTTTACGTTATATACTCGACTCTTTTGTCTGTTGGATGTATTACTACTATAAATAAATAAATAAATAAATTATTTTTCCGTTTTTAGTGCATTTGTCTTAAAAAAATATATTTATAGTTGGTAAGGTTTTTTGGATAATATGAATAAATGGAGCTCTTGGCCTAGCATACCTCTTGAGTAGTCGGAGGACGTTATCGACGTCAGGAATCTTCGAAAGAGAACTTCCAACGAACTCTTCCAACTCCCATTCGGTATCTACGAATTCTGCCTAACTCCTTGTAGTCGTTGTCGAAATACGGAAGACGATGATTCAAAGCGTCGTATTTCTGGGTGGATATTTTCTTGTAGAAGCTGACGAATTTTGAGCGAACACGTTATGCCTTCGATCATACTCTTTTGCAAAATCGAGTATTTTATCGTTGTGTTCAGAACGTTGACTATTTCTTCGACTCGTTTCTTGAATGTCTCGAACTTTCCGAAAATGAACATTTCCGAACATTCGAACGGTTTTTCGGCAGCTTCCTCCATTTCCCTTCTAGTTCTCTTGAAGCACTGGTAGTATTTCAAGTAGAGGTCCAGACAAGTCTGAAACAAATCATTAAAATGAAATAATATCCTATGAAATATATTTTTTCTACGACAACCTCGATAAATGTTCATTTTATAACCGTAACTTCAATCATAAACAAGCACATTTTGTACAGAATCTCATTTTTGCATCGGTTGCTAGGCAAGTTGCTAAGCAACAAATGCGAAATGGAATATTTCGTGTTAGGTCTAGGTTCACTCTAAAATCACGACGACTACGGCTTGTCAAATTCATGACGTCCAGCGACAAATTGATGAAATGTCAGCAGATCGTTTCGTCAAAGTTTTAGTAGGTAACAGTAATTTACTAGTTGTTTCTATAAAAACTATTAGGTAATTAAAATTGAAACTGATAGTGATATTGACTTAGATTTGACACCTCCGAACATATACTAAGGGTAAAAACACGAATTTATTACCGGAAACGTCGAAGAGTATGTATCAACGCGCTTATAACCTTTTTTTGGAATGGAAGGTAAATCAAAAGACAAAATCGTTTCTGAGAACGTTTAATGGCTTATTTCGACTTAGCCAAAAAAATTTGAAAGTTCCACTTTGTGGTCACATTTCAATGCTGAGAACGACTCCTTAGTATCTATAAGATATAGATATTCACAAATATTTGAAACTGAAAGCATCTCAAGCGGCAGTCTAACGGCTACAAACCCAAAAAGTCAAAAGATCTTTACAGCAAATGACATAGATAATTTCATTGAACAGGCTCCAGATGAAATAAGTTTGGCAAAAAAGTAAGTTTTATATTTCATGATGAAAAAATATGTTTAAGTAAACTAATTTACATTGTAGGTTGCATTAGTTATGGCAGTAATGGCATGTGACATGAATTACATCAAAATGAAAATTACTCATTTCAATGATCTTGGTTCAGCTGTTTCAGTACAATACCAGACAGAAAACCAAAATAGTACGAAATTTTACTGTAACTGGGAAAATTCTACGAAATTTAAAAAATACGCAAATCTTCGCCCTCAAAATGCTAATGGTCTATGGTTTTCATTAATATCAAAAGGAAAGTGTACCATTCAGAGAATAGGTCTGAATAAGTTTGAGCATGGGAAAAGAACATTCCGATTTAAATGCCAAATTACGAATTATATATACAGGACTGCTCCAATTCTCCGCAAAAATTTTGTTGATGCTGGAGGTGACATAACCACGTTAAAACGCAACGTGGTGGAAATCACTACAGTCGCTGGAGGATATATTGATGAATCGAAGAAAAGTAAGCTTGACATAGCAAATAAAATTGCAAATGCAATACAGAACATACCATCAGGCATACCAACGAATTTAGAAATGGAAAATCGCGAGAAGCCGTCTACTTCAACGTCGACAAATTATCAATTTCGAAAAGAATTAAGTATTCAGCAATCAAGTTCTCCAAATATGATATTCAATAATTGCACATACAACTTCAATTAGATACATACATACATTTATAGGCTTCTATTTCTGTGTACCTATTAGAAATAGCAATAAAGAAAATATTTACATATTTCTTCAATTTATATTTTAATTCTGATAGAAAGCCCATTAGCGGCGAATTCGGAGTAATGAAATATCATCAGTTTACTTCTTTCAAAGTTTTTGCAATGTATGCATGTATTAAACGTGAACGATATGTTGTCATAGAAAAAGTATAGTATGCAACTCGCAACAAAATGGCCATTTTGCACTCGTATGAATTGCAGCACTTGCCTCCGGCTCGTGCTGCAAATTTCATACTCGTGCAAAATGGGCATCATTTTGTGCTCATTGCATAATATACTATTTTCTTGAAATGTAAAACTTCCCTTATACATTTTTTTGTCAGAAAACTTCACATTCTACGAAATCGATATGTCAAATCATTCATATACATGAAATAGAGTAATGGGCCAGACCTCTGAGGTACCCCGCATTGGTCGACAGGTGCATTTGAAAGGAGTGCTTCTTTGATTGATCATGTTCTAAGTAACTTTAATGGACAAATCGATATATCAATTATAAACTCGTCTCTTAGTGATCACAAATTTTCAATAACAAATACGAAAATGAAAGTCGCAAAACAAAAAAATCACATAAACTCTTGGAAAATGAATACTTATAACATAAAAAATTTGAAAATAGAGCTAAAAGTACCAAGATGCAATAATTGTATTTTTTCAAACACTAATCATCGAACTAACCACTTGATTATTTTCTGCAATATGTGTTTTATCTTTGAACATCTAACCACACTTTTTCCCCACTAAACAGCATATTTCATATCAAGCCGTTCAACAAGTTGGCATTACTGAACCTGCTAGTCAAAAGAGAGATGACTCTTTGTTCATAGGCGTACCGATTGAGCTGGGATAAGGTGAAAAGAGGTTTGAAAAAGGGTAAGACAACATAGCCGGAGTTCTCATTTTGTTATGATAGGGATTCATTCATAAAATCTTTGAAACAAATCTGAAACAAAGAAAAATGTATAAACTCAAAATCAATCCCATCATAACAACTGGCGCCGCAACGCGGGGCAATAACAGCAACGCGGGGCAATTACAGTAAAGCGGGGTGATATCAGCAACGTGGGGAGATAACCAACGCAGTGCGAATATATTTGTGAGCGGAATTGCCAAAAATAATAAATAGAAGCAATTGTAAATTTTATTGAAATTGAAAAGAAAACTATTTGTTTGAAATCAAAAATATTTAAACAGGGAAAATATAAAGTTGACATTTTAGAATTTTTGCATTGACATATTTATATAAGTGTGGAGAAAATGGATTTGAGAAATGGTAAAAAAGTTGGTTTGGAAGAAGGTGCTGAAGGTAGAGAGAGGGGTGATCAGGAACAAGGAGAGAGTAGTAATGCGAGAGGGAGTGAAATAAAAGGTGAAAGAACAGAACTGGAGGGGCAGTGTCAAAAATTTATGGATTTCATGAAAAAGGAAATGAGAGAAAGCACAGATAGAATAATAAAAAGTATGAAAGAAAGTTTCAAAGAATATAGGGAAAGTATGGGAAAAATGGAAGGAAGATTCAAAAAAAGAAAAACAAATATGAAAAATAGTAGAAAAAAAATTAGGAGTTTTAAAAAAAAAATGAATGAGTTTATAGATAATATGAACGTGATTAATGAAAATTTTGAGATACAAAAGGGGAAAATAAATGATAAAGTAACAATAGTGAAAATATATGCAGAAACATGGCGAAAATGAATTTTGAATTGCAAAAAGGAAAAATAAATGATAAAATAATAACAATGGAAATAAATGACACAAATATGACCAATAACATTTTTGAAATGAAAGAAAGAAAAAAAAAAAAAAATAATAATGTATAGAAAAATGTCGAATATAAAAGTAGGAAAGAATTTCAATAAAAATGACTACCAAATATTGAATGATGTTGAAGATATCATAGACCAAATGAAAAACATGGATATTAAAATCTATCAATATCCAACAATTTCTGAATACAAGAACCAATTAGTCAGTAGCCTGAAAATTATTTATATGGATGCTCGTACGATAAAAAATCAAATGGAAGAAATAGAAGTTATAATTAATACTGTTGGAGCAAATATTGTAATCATCTCTGAAACCTGGATAAACGAAGAAGAGGAAATCTATTTCAATTTCAAGAACTTCAGTGCTGTTCATCCGTCAAGACCTATACGAGGAGGCGGTACAGGAATTTTCGTGATGAACATAGATTTCGAAATTACTAAAAAGGATTGTGAGAACTCTTATATTGAAATTAAGTTAACAAATCTCAATATTCTACTTTGCGGTATATATAGATCTCCAAATGAAAATGTAAACACATTCCTTAATTTTTTAGATGCCAAACTTTAAAATGTTTGTAATAGCTAACAAAATTGTTTTGTTTTCGATGATATGAACATAGACATCTTAATATACAATGAACAAACTAAGTTTTTTCGTGACATATGCAATTCAAACAATTTCAAAATTATGAATAACAAAATTCCTATAAGAGACTTTAACAATAAGGTTATCATTAATTGATCACATTTTAAGCAATTTCGATAATAAATGTGAAATATCTATCATAAATACTGCTATGAGTGATCATAAATTACTTGTTACCGAAATCAGTACGAATAAAACCTACTCAAAAAATAAATTTTCCAGTACTTTTACTATGTTTGATGAGAATAAATTTAAAGAAAATTTTAAATTAATAAACGAAAAATTAAAGAAATGTGACGATCTTAATAAAATTTACAACGATATACCGTTTGAAAATTGTTTCCGTCAAAAAATCATAAAAATAAGAGAAGACTCAAAACCCTGGTTCAATGAGAATATCTCCAAACTAATTAAACTCCGTGATAAATTATATTACAAAAAAAAATATAACCCTACCCAATTGCTTATTGATTCGTATAATAATTATAATAAATTAGTTAAATTAAGTGTTAAAGAAGCAAAAAAAGAATATTATAAACAAAAATTCCCCAATGCTATTACAAAATCAGTTTGGACTTCATTGAATGATTGATATAATAAATCAAGACGCTATGATAAAATTGCATATATCTCGAAAAATGGAAAAAAGATTAGTAACCAACAAGAAATTTGTGAAGACTTAAATGATTATTTCATTAATATTGGTCCCGAGTTGTCATCGGGTTTCATGGCCAAAAGATAAATTTCAATTCAATCAAAAATGTCATCAATGTTTTTGAGACCCATTGAATCTGAGGAAGTAGAAGAAATAATCAGTGAACTTGATACAAGAAAAGCTCCGGGATTCGATAATATCATTACAAAAATTGTAAAAATGGTAAAATCAGAAATTGCACCAATAATGAGTAAGTTAATAAGTTTAATGTTCTCAACAGGCTCAGTACCTGACAAATCAAAAATTGCCAAAGTTAAGCCTATTTTCAAAACGGGTAAAAAAGATCAAATGGGGAATTATAGACCAATCTCTATTCTTTCGGTACTATCAAAAATTATAGAAAAAGCAGTACATTGCAGATTATTGGAATATCTCGAAAAATCGAATTTATTGTTCAATGGGCAATATGGGTTTCGAAAATCAAGTGATACTGAATCTGCTGTTCTAGATGTTATCACTGAACTCCAACTAGATATAGATTCAGACAAAAAATGCGGTCGAAAAAGCATTCGATTCAGTAGATCACAAAATCCTTTTGAGTACTTTGAATAGAATAGGTATTAGAGGGCCTGTATATATGTGGTTTAAAAATTATTTATCAGACAGTCAACAGTTTGTATGAATGAGAGAAGAGTACAGTTCACAGACAGCCGTGTTATGTGGTGTTCCTCAAGGGTCCATTTTGGGACCGGTACTTTTCCTTTTATATATATAAACTTTTTAGCAGACTTGGATTTGACTGGAAAAATCAAAATGTTTGCTGATGATACAACAATAATATATATTGGCAGAAATTTACATGAGATCAAAAATAACATAATAGATGATCTCAAAAAAATATCTTCATGGCTTATTTCGCGTAAATTATCATTAAATTTTGAAAAATCATCATTTATGTTCATAACAAAGAGATCCTCCAACATTGATGTGAAAAATTATATTAAATTCAATAATGAAAGTATAAAGTACTCTTCCAGTCTGAAATTCTTGGGACTAAATATAGATGAGAATTTATCGTGGTCCAAACATATTGATATATTAATGGCTTACACTTCAAAACAAAATCATCAAGTGTATATTCAAACTTGACTATCGAGAACCAACAGTTAATTTATATAAACCAAGAAAACTTTTAGATATTAATTCATTATAAAAAATGAGACTGTATACCTTCATTCATTTCGTTAAAAATAAAATAAGCATTCTAATTTGGTATTCAAAACTAATAGTGAACAACACAGTTACCCAACTAGATTTTCCAATAATCTAGCGATTACTAAAATAAAGGCAAATTTTTGACAAAAATCTATTTATTATAACGGAATAAAATTTTAATATTTAAAACAAATTACGATTCAAAATTATTTAAAAAATACCTTTTCAAAAAAAAAAAAGAATCATTCCATTAGCCAAATTAAAAATAAATCTGGAACACTAATAACATCTGAAAAAGAAATATGTAATGAATTCATCAATTATTTTAGGAAATTGGATTAATTTTATCAAAAAAATTCCAAACTAAACCAATATTGTCATCACCTTGCAATAAATCTATATTTTTAAAACCAGTGTTAGAAAAAGACATCCATGAAATAATAATGCCTCTCAAATCCAACATTGCTCCTGGTGAAGATCAAATAACTTCAAGAAACTTGAAAGATATAGTAGATTTAATTAGTCTTCCACTATCACTTGTTATTAATAAATGTATTGAAAATGGCGTCTTTCCGAATTACCTCAAAAGAACCATATTGAAACCAATTTATAAGGGAGGAGAAAGAAATGAAATTTCTAACTACCGTCCAATTGCACTCTTAAATATTTTTTCATAAATTTTCGAGAAAGTATTGAAAATACAACTGATCAAATTCATTAGTGATAATACTGGCTTTGATAAATTTCAGTATGCTTTCATACCAAATTCTAATACACAATCTGCAGTAACTGATCTCATACATGATATATAAGAAACTTTAGATAAGAGCAATTATGGCGCTGCAATTTTTTTAGATATCAAAAAAGCTTTTGATACAGTCAATCATACATTTTTATTAGATATTCTGAATAATTTGGGAATAAGAGGTTACTCTTATAAACTTTTCCAAAATTATTTTGAAAATCGTATCCAATATGTAATAATAAATGAAAATAAAAGTTCAATTGAAAAACAATGCACAATTGGAGTCCCACAAGGCTCAGTATTGGCCCCAATATTTTATTTGATTTATGTAAATAGCATAACTAAAATAAATTTTGTTGGAAAACATTTTTCTTTCACAGATGATACTGTACTCTACTATTCGGCCAAAGACACAAAAATACTCGAGAAAAATATAGAAAAAGATATGAAATCAATTGAAAAATGGTTGGATGACATAAACCTAACAATCAATTTAGAAAAAACTGTTCTCATGCTTTTCAAACAAAAAATATAAAGCCAATAAAATTAAAAGTGACAATGAAGAATAAAATTATAACTGAAGTTGAAAAACACAAATATTTAGGTCTGATTATAGATAAAAATCTAAATTTTGAAAGTCATGTAAATAAAATAAAAAAATCAATTATCCCTCTGATTGGAGCAATTAGAAGAGTTGAATTTCTGAATACTCATATTCAAACACTAATATACAATGCCCATATTCTTTCTCATATCAGATATCTAATAACAATATGGTCATCCTGTAGTAAAAAACAAAAAGGTATAATTTATCGTCTTATGAATAAAGCAATTAAAATTATTTTCAAAAAACCCTCGGAAACACCTTCGTTAGAATTATACAAAAATACTAATAATTTGACATTAGAAAATCTAATAAAATTTGAGAAAGCAAAATTTGCATACAAACTAAAAAACAATTTTCAAAAAAGTAATACTCCAGTTGAGAAAAATTCAAAACTACACGATTATAATATTAGAAATGCAGATAATATCCACTTACATCATATTCATTCGAATAAAGGGAAAAATAATCCAATATCTAGTTCAATGGAAACTTATAATAAACTTTCAAATGATCTAAAAAAATTGAAATCAATGAAAATATTCTTAAAAAAACTCAAACAAAGTATGCTGTTATAAGGATGTTCAACAATACATGTATGTATGTATATGTTTATTTATGTTTATTTGAATTTTTATTTAAAGATATGCATGTGTATATGTGTCTGTGTGTGTTTGTGTATATATTTAATTATAATTATGTGTATGTATGTATGTATGTGTGTGTATATGTGTGTATATATATGTGTGTATATATGTGTATATATATGTACATTTAGTTAAGATTTGAATAGGTATTATTACCAGTTAGTTCTAAAATGGTTGAAATTTATAATTGTAATCAATCAATTAACTTCCTTATACCAGAACTTGTTCTGTTTGGAAAATGTATTGCAATAAATAAAAAAAAATTATTAATCATTTTTTTCTTTTGATTCTATCATTTATATTATTCTTCTATACTATCTGGAGTATATAGTGTTTAACTTTCTTATTGTTTAGTATTTATATTTTCCCTTCCATAAACTTGTACGTTTCTTGGGAAATAAAATTGTTATTATTATTATTTGGACCCCATCTATACATTCCCGGGACACCTTGTTTATTATAAATAAATATATTTATTATTATTTCTTGAGGATATAGGTACTACTACAGTTTTAACAGCAATCTATTCCAGAAATTTAGCAACATAAAGTATGTTTATCTTGGATAAAATTATCTCCATAAACTTTCGACACTTTGATTTTTGTATGTTGTCTGTACGTCTGTTGGTGTGTCAAAGTTGAATTGAAATCGGAAACTTTTGATATTTTTTTTTCAAACAATTAGCTTCCGAAAGTTATGGAGAGAATAGACCTTTTTAAAATAATATACCTAATGATACTATACCACCAACTAAAAATAATTCAACATTGTTACTATTCCCCACTGATGAATATGAAATTATAGATATAATTAATACCCTTAAAAAAACATGCCCTGATCCAGAAGGTTTTATTAAACGAGATAATGTAGAATTAAAAAATATTTTGGCAGGACCATTAAGTAAATTAATCAATAAATCTTTCATAACAGGAATTTTTCCCCATGAATTAAAACATGCATCAATAAGAGCAATATATAAAGGTGGAGATGCCCAGAATCCAATCAATTACAGGCCCATAGCATTAATAAGCATATTTTCCAAAATAATTGAAAAAATTATTAAAAAAAAAATAGTAAACTTCATAAATAAAAAATATGGATTTGATTTAAATCAATTTGGTTTTCAAGAAAACAGTGGAACACAAGCAGCAGTACTGCAAGTAATTAATTTTGTACAAGACAGACTTGACAAGGGAAATTCTGTAATAGCAATTTTTATGGACCTCAAGAAAGCTTTTGATACAGTTGATCATATAATTCTTTTGAAATATCTCGATTTAATGGGAATTAGAGGAATGGCAAATGATCTAATGAAATCTTACCTTGAGAATAGAACCATTAGAACTAAAGTAAACAATTTTGAATCCAAAAAATTATATATAAATAAAGGTGTTCCTCAAGGATCTGTGTTAGGTCCAATTTTATATTTATTATATATTCAAAATATTTCTAAAATAAATTTAACTAGCGAATACACCGTATATGCAGACGATACAGTTCTTCTATATGCAAATAAAAACCCTACAATTCTAGAATATACGATAAACGAAGACCTAAAGAAAATAGAAAAATGCCTATATTCTAACCTCCTTTCTGTAAATTCCAATAAAACTCAGTATATGATTTTCCACCAACGAAATAAACAAACTATTAATCTAGATATCGTATAAAAAATAATTGCTTGATGAGAAACTGAAATGGGACAAGCATATTGATATTCTCAAACAAAAAATATCTGCCATTATTGGTGCATTGAGAAGATGTCCCAAACTTAATACATATGTAGCAAATTTAATTCTTCATTCTCATATCCTCAGTCGAATAAACTATTTAATAAATATTTGGGGATCTTGTTCAAAAAATAATTTCAACAAAATGTCTGTATTATATAAGAAATCATTAAAAGTCCTGTATCGTCTTCCATATGATATACCAACAAATCAACTGTTTCGATAAAACGAATACATTTTCTCTAGAGGAACACTATACAATCAACACTCTGAAAGTTGCTTATCATATTATTAATAAAAGGCTGAAATCTAATTTCATATTAACAAGAAACTCTGAAACTCATACTCACCACACTAGACAAAATGACTGGTTCCATTTTGAAGCTATTAATTCTACAATAGGTCAGAAAAATTTTACATATGAGGCAATCTCAAAATTCAATAATCTACCCGATAATCTAAAAAATGTAACAATATATTTCAATTCAAAATTAAAGTGAAAACATACATTCTATCACAAAGAAATAACTGATTCCATTCATTTTAAAACCTCCATTTCTTCTTTTTATTATTATCCTATGTTCATTAATTTCAATTTTATTATTAATTTTTTTTCATTATTTAATTCTATTAATAATGTCTGAATATTTGTTATTACGTTAATATGTTATTATTTACCAATAAATTTAATTCTATTACAAATTATTATAAAACCATGTATAATCTTATACCAGTTAATAACTGTCTGGTTATACATAATATTCTATTTTTCTTTTAAATTTATATGTTCCATTTCAACTGTATACACAATTATTGTAAACACAAATATGAAAATAAATAAATGTTTAAATACAAAAAACCTTCCACTACATTAATTCCTGAAACTAACCTTGACTTTATCCAAAACCACCTGTTTAGGTTGATTCCAAACCGTTTTCGTCCCCTCACAATCCAAATATCTCCTGCACTTCAGAATAATCTGGTTCGACACCTTCACCAAAAGAGCTGTCACGTTCCCCGTACTATTATAGTATCTGGATGTGGTGAAAACCATTCGTATGGCGTGCAACAGGGGCGGTATATGTTGAGCTAGTTCCGGCAGCTCCAACCTGTAGAACGGTTGCCAATACCTTTCCATCGAGTACAAGTATTTGACGTTGTCCGAGCATTCGTTCTTCGTGTCGTACACATCGTTCAAGTGCTTTTTCCAGATCTGCGAAAAATTGGAATTAAACGAAAAACAGGTATTGCGCGCTTTGAAGGGGAGGTATGGGATTAGTTTCTCGACAAAAACTTTTTAACAAAATCAAACCGACGAAAAAATCAACTGAAAAGCAAAAAATAAAATAAACCTTCTTAGTCTAAATGATAATTGAGCTCCTAAACTAATGTAAGTAACTGATTTTGAGTCTGCGCCAAACAAACAGTTATCGAAGATCATTATCTATGAAAGAAGTCATCAAAACGCAGCCGTGCATCTCGCTGCCATCATTTTACGCTTCACCTAATTCAATTGCTAGTTTGTTTGGCGCCGACTCAAAATCAGTTACTTACATTAGTTTAGGAGCTCAATTATCATTTAGACTAAGAAGGTTTATTTTATTTTTTGCTTTTCAGTTGATTTTTTCGTCGGTTTAATTTTTTGTTAAAAAGTTTTTATTTTTACTTTTCAGTTCCGTATTTCGTCGGTTTAATTTTTTGTTAAAAAGTTTTTATTTTTCAATTTTTTGTGGCTAAAATCTACCAATTACTACCTACTTGTTTTTTGATTACTTCCAAAATACTTACTTACCCACCTTACTTCAACTATTACCAGTCAAATAATATGATTATCTACTTTTACTATTTGTTGTAATATAAATTATTTTCGTTGTTCTGGTTAGTTTATTTCATTACTTTGTATATCATTCCATCCTCTCATAAAATATACTGATTTCGACGGAACAAGAATAATGTCAGTAGCGATCTGTCATTGTCAACTACGTATGTGTGTGCCAATGTTCACTAGTGAAAAATCAAGTATCCCCTATTTTTCTACCCGTAAGGGTGGCTAATTCCTTTCGAAATCCAAATATAAGGTATGCCCTGTCTATAAAAAAAGAATCACCCAAATCGGAGAACCCAGTACAAAGTTAGGCCTGATAGAATCGGTTAACGGACCAGAATTCAGAGGGTGAGTGATCAATATCCTTCATTTCGCTACCCTTAGGGGTGGATTCCATCTTTTAAATTCAAATGGGACCAAATTCGAAGTACATCCTATCCACTGAAAAAAGAATTATCGGAATCGAACGCCTCAGTAAAAAGTTATGCGTGATCATACATAAAAAAAAATATGGAAAAACATAAAATATACGGGTCGAATAGAGAACCTCCTCCTTTTTGGTTTCGTCGGTTAAAAATGACGTGTAAGAGAATTAGAATACAAAATAAGGTGATGAAAAAATAAAATTTTATATTTATTTATTTTACGAGCAAATGCTCATTAAGGAATTACAAATATTGTATATATCAGGATCTTCTATCACTGTTAGTGAAACCAAGCGTAAGCCTAAGGCTCTTGCTCTTCGGACTTCGAATAAGTGGGCCACAGCCATTCACGAATTTATAATTTTGGTTGGTAAAGGACTACAGACCGGTCCATAGCCCTTGCCATGACGGTGTTTCTCGAACCATGACCGAGAGGAAATTTTTATCAATTTGGAAAACAAAAATAATAATTTCTATTGAGGATGCAGCTTCGCTACCCTGTATGGATTAGTAGGTAACCCGAGGGGTCGTCTATGTTATAATAAGCGGATTCTCGTGAGCTAATGCACAATCAAATACTTTTTGATTGCGTTCTCTGATGATACTTCTGATGGAAGGCAGATTTAAGTCTTCAAGGATCCGATCGTTCCGCACGTACCACAGAGCGTTCGTTATCATCCGCAGGACTCTCATTTGCGCCCGTTCCAGGACGCCAATGCTAGACCTGCAAATTTGGCCCCAGGCGGCTGAGGCATACAAAATGACAGGCCTGAACATCATCTTGTAAATCATGACTTTGTTTTTGAGGGAGAGCTTACTCTTCCTGTTAATCAGAGGATATAACGCACATATCTTCTTAACAATTTTGTCCCTAACAACGTTGACATATGGTCTCCAAGTGAGCCGGCGGTCTACAGTAACTCCCAGGTACTTGACCCGCTCTGACCATTCGATCTCCTTTCCAGAGATAGTCACTCCCTCTCCGGGTTGTTTCTCTTACGACCCATTGAAATCTCCTGTGTTTTATCAGGATTCAGCTTTATTTTCCACTCCAGATACCACTGCTGGAGGTCGTTTAATGCATTTTGCAAATAAACGACACCCATCAAGTGGTCAGCTGCAGAGGAAAGCAAAGCCGTATCGTCAGCAAATAAGGAGATCTTCACATGTTCGCTCCTTGGTATATCTGACGTGTAAAGGGCGTATAATACAGGAGACAGCACTGCCCCCTGAGGAACGCCAGCCTCAATTTCTCTCGAATTCGAGAGTAAATTGTCGACCCTGACCTGAAATGCCCTACCTGAGAGGAACGATTTAATCCACTTTATCAAACTAAGCGGCAGATGGAAGTCTATCAGCTTTGACAGTAGGCCTTCGTGCCACACTCTGTCGAAAGTACAAATATTGATGATTATTTTTTTCGTGTAATTTTTAACCAATCAGAACGTGCAATTCAGTTAAGTTACCTTGTATAATTTCGATAATACCTGATTATACATAGAGTAGCTCCACCAATCGAAAATTTTACAATAATTTCATTTCCGTAGTAATCACATCGACATCAATATATAACAATACACAAGCTAACAGGACCATCAAATTTTGACGTTTATCAATAATTGTTCAAAAGTGAGTCAATTCGGAGATTTATCATTAAATGCAATAGACGAAAGTATACAAAATACTAAGCCTCATAATATAGTGAAAACAAAAAAGTACGTATGGAAACAATTTCTTACGTTTTGTAGTGGAAGAAACTATGTACTAAATGAATCAATTTCCACTTCTCCATTTTGAAAGATTGGGCTTTCAATATGTGAAAAGGTAATGGAGAAAATTATAAAGAAAATGTGATTAAAACGATGTGGAACGCAACGGCAAAACAAATACAAGAAAAATATATGAAGGAGTTTAATAGAGTAATTGATCCATTCTCTAGTCCCATATTTTCAGCCGTGCGAAACGCAAGAAATTCAAAAAGAAGGGGATTTCAAATGTTACCCGACAAGAGAGAGGTTAGTGCATCAGCATTTAAAGATACCGAGTACATAGCAATGATAGAAGCGTGGGATAAAAATACACCGGAAGGATTACAGATAAAAATGTTCTTAATTGCTTCTGTAGATATTCCGTGGAGAGGAAATGAAGGAGCGTCATGCTTTTATTGTACCTATTTGTATTTAAATTCATAAATTGTTTATATTTACTTAATTTACTCAAAAAATAATCGTATCAAATACAATACGTACTTCAAAATAAATACGGTTATACATCTCAAACTTTATGCATAATTAAAAATCGTGTCAGTTTGACAGAATAATCCTCCGGCTTCGCGGTCGGATTATTTGAACTGTCAAACTGACACTCTTTGTGATTATGCAACAAGTTATCGATGTATAACCTGATTATTTTGAAGTACTTATAGTATTGCTACTGATAACATAATAAAATTACCTGAGACTAAATACAGTGAGAACAATGAGTACGAACAAGTGTGAAGTGATATTACATAAAATAAAATAATAATAAAACTCAGTGGTGTAAATCAATATGAGTTATCAATAATACAATGTCGAGTGGTTTGTAATAAATCTCGTTTAATGAGAGAAGACTGATTCAGGGAAGACTTGAACTGTGCGGAGCCCACGAAAAAGTCCAGCGAAGTAGAGTTTGCTAGTATAGATGTTCTTATAATGTAAAAGTAACCAGCTAGATTCGTTCTGTAAAAAGGTGTGTTTGTCGAGCTTGAAAGCTGATTTTCTATATTAGATCGGGACATGAATGTACATAATTTATCAGATTGTAGAACATTGTGAGATCTCTTTTTTTATGGCAGAGCAGCACAGGCTTTCGATGTTCATGATCTTTGTAGCTATAGTCGTGATAAGAATTGATCACTGTCCAAACCTGAAATGCAGCCTTCCAATTTTTCAGATTTCAAATAGGATTCTGGGAGGCACGAAAAAGTTCGTATAATCCAAATCAACTAATAGGAAAATGATCAAAGTGCAAAAAAGTTAAATTCGAAATTATATTTAAAAGTGTTCATTTAGCTGGATGTTTTCAGCTCGAAATTATCGAGCAATCTACTTTCTTCTATGTACAATATTTTCTTTAAAAAGATCAAGTTCATCTATTCCTCTCCTAATGTGTGAGAATTGGATATTAACCTTCATGATCTCTTTGTTGTCTATGTATCCCAGAAAATCGATAAATATTTTGCATTCATCCGTTTCCAAAAACTCAACCAGACTGGTGAATCTCGCCAACTGCCTCCTCCAGTATTCAATCTCAGCTACTGGGCCAACGAATTCATTTTCCCTTCTCAACTGTCTGAATTGCACAAGACACTGTAAAAA